>JADDOH010000354.1:0-242922 GCA_016648135.1 Agrypnia vestita | reverse complement strand
AGTATATATATATATATATATATATGTTAATATTAAGATTTTCGTTTCGGACAGCTCAGCCCCTAATAACCCGATTCCAAGTACAGACGCAGTAAATGAACATATAAATATAACTAACAATAACGGAATTTCCAACAATAATAGAAGAATTACCAGGTCACAAAGTAAATTCAGCAATTAGCCTCGCATTAGGCTTCACTTGGATCTCGACTTCTGGAGTGAACGGGTGTGCTTGCCATCAATTCAAAACAGAACTCGAAATACAAGGCGCAAAAATCCCTTTGAAAATAGCCAGTGCTATCTGTCCGAAACCTTGGGTACAATATAACAGTTTTTCTGAAGACTACAATACGCGCGTTATCCAAGAAAATAATCCTTCATATATATATATATATATATATATATTGATATATTGATGTTACTATTTAATGCGACACCTATTTATCTTAGTTCGAAGGTTTTTGAGAAATGTTGAAATTAAGAAAATGGTTGCTTCAGCTTGGATGGTAGATTACCATCGCTCTTCCACTGGGCGTGACCATTGGCAAGTTACACAGGAATATAAGACAGCGTATGCCAACGTTGCCAAAGATCGTTGAGCACAAAGCTTTAGGTTCGCCCTAATGGCGGGATTAACGACTACATCCGCGTCAATCGGCAGAAACGATAAGCTAGGTGTACTTAACTTTTTTAATGGAGATGTTTTAAGGGGACACGGAAAAAGTGTCACGATAATATTCGCATTATTTTCGATCTAACTAACTAACTAACCACCACGCCGTTTCCCCGCAGGGGTAGGCAGAGAGGATTGAGCGCCACACTCTTCTATCCTGGCACACCACTTTTGCTTCGGCCACATTCATACATCTCCTCATACACGTTCTACGGTTGTTGCGGCTTTTATTTTTACAGGGCCATCCTCAAATACTTGTGGTACCTGATCGTGCCAGGTCTTTCGCGGACGCCCTCTATTCCTGTTGCCTTCAACATTTTCGATCTAACTTTCTATAATAATAATTTTAAATGTCCGTCCGTAACTTTTTATCCATTCTGTCTCATTTCGTATTCAAAATTAGTATAATTTCAAATTTTGTATAAAATAAAATGAAAACAATAAAAAAAATTCCAATATTTTTTTTATATTTCTATTTATCTCTTATTTTATATTTTTATATTTTTTATATTTGAGCAGTTTACTTACCACCGCTCTCCGATGTTCTGCTCTACAAACAACATTGTGAAGATGTCGAACTGTTAATATCGAAATACACCAGCTACGAACCATCATACTAGGTGACTATAATCTTCCAAACTTAAAGTGGTCATCTAACGAAGACGGCTTCATTACAAATGAATGTGAAAATGATCGTGCGCGTGTGATTCTAGATATGGTGAACTATCTAAATTTATATCAGCATAATTTTGTCTACAACATCAATAACCGCCTTCTCGACTTTGTATTCTCAAATCAAGCAAACATTTCAATCGCAAAATCCATCGATCAATTGCCACCAGTTGATGATCATCACCCTCCATTACATATCAAATTAAGTACTCTATGTCCCAAACCTATACAGCAAGAATCCTCTCTTAACTTTCAAAAGGGAGATTATGAATCCATAAATCAGCACTTATCCATCATAGATTGGTCATTCCTATGTGATATCAATATCGATCAATCTCTCGAAAAACTTTATTCAATTTTCCAAGATACAATAAACTCTCATGTTCCACATTTTACGCCTAAACCTAATGTATATCCAAAATGGTTTACGAGTGATTTGATAGAACTAATTAAACTAAAAAAATCCCTACATAAAAAATTCAAAGACAGTCGTTCAGCCGAAGACTACATTCAATTTAGCAAAACTCGGTCAGAGTGTAAAAATATTTTAAAAATATGTTACAGATTACACATTAACTATATTGAAAACAGTGCCTTAAAATCCAAAAATCTTTGGTAATATATAAAAAAACTTAACCAAAACAATAACGAATTTCCATCTGAAATGTACCTGGACAATCAAGTAGCCACCAATACAGAAAATACTGTTAACCTTTTCGCAGACTTTTTCCAAAATGTTTACGACCTCGACACACCTGTTAATAACATACCTTATCACAATTCCAATAACAACATGTATCTATATAATAGTCTCATTACATTTGAATCCTGTAAGAAAAAGTTAGTATCATTGGATACTAATAAATCTGCAGGACCGGATAACATTCCACCGATATATCTAAAACAATGTGCCCCTGTGCTTGCTCGACCCCTTGCTCAATTTTTCAACTATCTGCTTTCTTCTGGACAGTTTCCTCTACATTGGAAAACAAGTTTTATCACTCCTATCTTCAAGAAGGGAAGCGAATCTGATGTCAAAAACTATCGCCCAATTTCTATACAATCAGTACTCCCTAAAATCTTCGAATCCTTAGTACTGGACCAAATATATCCAGAACTTCTCAAAGTGATAGACAAAAGGCAACATGGTTTCGTTAAAGGTAGAACAACTACTACAAACTTACTTATCTATCAGGAGTACATATTTGAAAGTTTCACAAACAAACGTCAAGTTGACAGCATTTACACGGATTTTTCAAAAGCTTTTGACAAGGTTTCTCATACAATCCTTCTTAAGAAACTTCACTCCTTAGGCGTAACTGACCCACTACATAAATGGTTTGCAAGCTATTTCACTAACAGGCAACTACACGTAAAAATAAAATCCTGTACATCCCGAGCTATCCTAGCCACTAGTGGTCTACCACAAGGTAGCCATCTTGGACCCGCATTATTTCTTGTATTTATCAACGATATTGTCGAATGTTTCGATAATGTTGAAATTTTACTTTTTGCGGATGTTATTAAAATTTTCAAGGAAATATCAGATGTGAGTGACTGCCTTACACTCCAATCTAACCTATACAAATTAAACGATTGGTGCATCTCTAACAACCTATTTTTAAATGTTGATAAGTGTAAATCACTATCCTTCTGTAGAAATAAATCTCCCATTTCCTTTTCGTATTCAATAAATAATACAAACCTAGAAAAAATAACAGAAATCCGTGATCTTGGTGTCATTTTTGATCATAAACTAGAATTCAAAAGTCAGATCAACATTATTACGAATAAAAGTATGAAAACCTTAGGTTTCATACTTAGATCAATACAGGACTTTGAATCAATTAATGTAATAAATCTCTTATATGTATCCTTGGTCCGTAGTCAGTTAGAATACAATTCCATCATTTGGTCTCCTTTTTACAGGGTTCATATAAAAAATATAGAAAGGGTACAACATAAATTCCTAAAATTTATAAATTTTAAGCTTCATATTCCGATCGACCAAATAAACTACAAATATTTGCAAACTAATCTTAATCTCCTAACCTTGGAAGATCGAAGAAAATTAACAGATTTAATATTCCTTTTTAAAATATTACACTCAAATTTCGACTGTTGCGAACTCCTGAATAGTATTAATTTTAAAGTACCTAACCGTAGGACCCGCCAAAACATGCTGTTTTATTGTGACAATTTGGACACAAACTATCGTTCAAATTCTAGCATACCTCGGATGCACAAACTTGGCACTGAACTACCTACATATGTCGACATTTTAAATCTATCTCTCTCAAAATTTAAAAAATCATTATATGATCATTTCTTTTCAAAATATTAAATTTTTATATAATGTCTTAAATTTTTTATATATACCTGGCTATTCAAATTTAATATTGCTATATTATCGGTGAGTAAAAATTTCTGAGATCACTACTTTACACTTTTTTGCATACATACTTTTTTTACATATATGTCTAACCTCATTATGTTTAAACTATGTATATATACTTTTTTACATTTATACCCTTTATTTTTCTTTTACATTTAATCGTTTGTTGTATTTTAATTATGTATAAACCTGTTGTAAAAGGCTATTAAGCCGTGTAATTAATAAAAATAAAATAAATAAATAAATAAAATAAAATAAATAAATATTTCTGTTCGATGAAAATATAAACTAGTAAGTGCATCCATCACCGGTATTAATCATTAATCAAAATATCATTCTCTATGTAACAATGTCTATCACCAACGCTACCGGTGGGCACGAATAATGATGAGGTGTATATAATGAGGAACAAAAAAAGGATAATTCTTTATGTAACAATGTCCGTCACTAAGCTACCAGATGGCTCAAATAGTAATGTGGTATAATAAACAAAAACATTATAATAATATTATATATAATGGTATATCAAGACGCTACGCTACCATATTATCAATATATAATAAAAGTACGTTATTTTGACGGATTATAGCTTGTATAATATAAATTCATGATTCATTATAATTTGCTTAGGTATAACAACCGCAACACTCGTTCTTAAATTTCCGATATTCATGATAGTCTGTGTCAATAATTGTTATCCATATTTATTTTGCTTGTTTGTTGTTTGCACTCTATACGCATAATCGCTATACGTGACATGTGCCAATTCGTACATGACCGCATTGTTTTGATACATTAAAAATATGGATGTATCTAGAATAGGCCGAATTTACTTGCAATTATGATATTGGGTTGAGTTTGAAATTGATTCTAAAATGAATAATAAAAGTAAATCAATTAATAAATGCGATTTGCAGATAGGGCTGTTATATCGGCGGAAAAGTACCAGGCTGATGTGGTGTAATGATAATATACCTGCCCGGAAACCTAGGTGATCTGGGTTCGAATCCCAGTAGCAGCCAAAATATTTTTTCAATGATTTGATTTTTCTGCATGTCTTTCTAATTGCTGAATAAATTTGGCTTGTATCCCTGATTACTTAATCAATATGCAGTTTTCTCACCACTGGACTAATGAATTAATTATTTAAACTCTTGTATCCAAGCATGAAAGAAGCAAGAGGGAAATGAAAACTTCTTATTCTCAGCTACAATTTTTCCATTGCTTATACATACGCCTCTTCTAAACCTTACAATGTTTTCTACCTTGGGCTAATTGTTGCCATCTTCGACCCACAAGCTTGTTAATGTCATCTGTCCTCCTGTCAATAATAATAGTATAATTTTGGATTTTTAAAATTTTAATGGTTCTTTCAAATTGGAATCGATACAAATGAGTAATGACTCCGACGCGTGCAGTAGATACGAAACCTGATTAAATGAGAAAGGGAGAATAATTAAACTTGGTTTTACTATTTTAAATGCCTTGTTTCCTTCATTCATTGGAACAATGTTATCTTCTTTCGTAACGCTATCCAATTTCGATTAATTTATATTTTGAATGTTTCAAGCCTTATTATTTCTTTAGTTAATATATAAATGCTTCCGTTCCATAAAACTATACTGAAAACAGAACCCATACCACTATTTGCGTTGATAACCTGAGGTTTAGAAAAATGTTGGTACCAATCTATTCGGGTAGGGACGATGGACTGAAAGGAGAAAAGGTTTTTTCCGGTCGTTATCGAGAATATGTGTATTTATTAGGATCTATATCCTTGACTCACTTTCAAGTCTACTTCATATAATATTTTATTCTAGTATCAATATGAAAGGTACTTTTTTGTTACGCGATAGGTACATTACTTGATATGTATATATTATAATACCAGATATTTTTTACAACAAACGACATCGTCTCATTTCTTAATGGGCTCCCGAAATACATCATTCTTTGTCAGTCGTACGATAATTCATTTTCCTCTTAAGGCACAAGGGCTGTATGTCAGTTTACTCATCATATAATGATGTACGTACCTACATGTATTGTGCACTACTACTTTTCTATTAGCGAATGTTATTCTGCATTTAGAAATTTCAAAGTCTCGGTTTATAAATAACTAGCTGTGCCCGCGCGGCTTCGCACGCGTAGATTTTTAGTACACTGTTTGCATCGTCGTAAAACTTCCGCGAACCTTCTAGGACATTTTCCTTCCAGAACTTTCAAGAAATTTATCGAATGTACAGGAACCTTCTAGACACACCGACACATTCCGCCACTCAGTTTAGAACCTTATAGAACTTTCGGAAATTTTCTAGAACCTTCTCCTTCCAGAACTTTCAAGAGCAGGTTTTTCTGGAACCTTCTAGGCTCACCGACACAGTCGGCGCGTCTATTTTGAAACAATCTGAAGCATTTGCGGCCTTCCCATAACAAAACAATGTGCTAGAAAGCATATTTTCGTCACCCACTCCCACCCCCGCACAGCCACCCCCACCAAACTCGCATATTATATGGGCTATACACCACCATAACCACCAGTGGGTGGTTGTGGCTGGTTGTGGAGAAAACTTGGCGGGTAGGGAAACACGGGTTTCTTTAAATATATGTATACATATGTTAATATTAAGATTTTCGCGGGTAAAAGATGAAGGATTTTTTTCTAGGATAACCCGCGTATTGTAGTCTTGAGAAAGACTGTTATATTGTACCCAACGTTTCGGACAGATAGCACTGGCCATTTTCAAAGGGATTTTTGCGCCTTGTATTTCGAGTTCTGTTTTGAATTGATGGCATTTAATGCCTCAACCATCGCAAATATTAATAACGAAACATGCAGATAATATAACGTAATTATATTTCTCACCAAATATATGTATATAGTATATAGTCGTTACATATAAACACTATTATATATATGTATTGATTTGGTTAGAAATATAATTACGTTATATATGTATCAAGATTCAGAATTAATTTTTGTTTCTTAACACATACTTATGTATAATTTGAAGTATTATCGAGCTTTCTGGTTCGTTAAATTTTCATTTTCTAGTCCTGCTCTGTGGTGTGTATACTTTATAACCCATCCTTCTTGCGGGCACTGTAGCACCATGTCTGGTCCATCTCTATGTCATAAAGCCATTAATCAACCACGATCCCTCGTGTTGTCTGTGCACTCAAAGGGAGAATCTAGCCACTACACTATACAATACAATACATACATTATGTACCCATTAAGTAAACACGGGGTCATCAAACCACTCAAATAGTTATCTACTTATAAATGTACATTTTCTCGTCTTATGTGTTATTTATTAAGTACACACGAATTAAAAATATTTTAATTAATCAATGCATGATTTGGTAGCTACTTCGTGGTGCAAAATTTTAATTATAATGTCATATTTTATATGTATAAATATATATAAAAAATAACCTGTGACAAACAAAATATGAAGAATTATGTTTAGTATTGTATATGTACTAACTATTTAATAAGAAAAGACTACATATATCTCTAGCATAGACCAATCAAATGAACGGAAGGTTCCTTGAATTCGAACGTATTATAATACAGAATTATCAACAATTTGTTAATATGTTCTTACTATGGAATTGTTGAACGTTGCGTTGTTTAGAGTGATCAATTAAGCCAGCTCATACAGGTTGTAAGCCATGAGCTGTCGTACAAGAGATTTTCAAACACGTTTTTCATATATTAATAGTTTCGTCTCTGTGAGACTTCTATAATTTATCTTAATTAAAACATTTGCTTTAGTTAAGCCATTTTTTCCCACCGGAATATCGTTGTTTTTAAAAACAGCTCCCATATAGTAGTAAAGTACATGCCAAAATGATCAACTTTGATGACGATTGCTCTTAAAATCACCTGTGATTATTTGCAGTGAACTACAAATCTTTATCAAAGCGGTTTAAGTAAAATAAAGGTAACTGTTATTTTAAGAATAATGTAACTAATTTGTACCTAAAACCACTACCTAAAACAGATTCGAAACGCTGGCCAGAGAGCTCACATATACACGGCAGAGTATCAAAGAAAACTACACGGAGAAAATTCTGAATAGCCGTGAAAATCTGAGAACATTTAGAACATAAAAGATGCCTTACTAATAATAACTTCTCAGAATATTCTGATCATATTATAGAAAATTACTACATATTTAACAATAAAAATATACACATCCTACGTAAACAGTAAACGTAAGGCCTTAACTCTTAAAAGACTGTGCTAAAAATACTTTCGGGAAAGGTGGTGTAACACAGTATTAAATGATTAAAAATCGACATAGTTTTTAATACGTGGTAAAAAAAATATTTTTTCAATACAGATAAGACTTTTTAAAGGTCCCTTTATATAATTATGCAAGGTAAACATACATATTTGCATTATTTTAGTAAATAATCATGAAATCATGGCAAATCGAATTTGCGTGCGCTCACGCCAATGTATCATTACCAACTAAATTCAACGACGCGGCGACTGCAGTCCGTCTTTGTCTAAAACGTGTTACGCGACTCTACCGCGCTCTTTCGATATTGTTTTCTCTTTCACCGCAACCCAAGCAACCGTAATCTCTGTTCTACATGAAATGTGTGGTATTGTCTTGCTGGATTTAACTGCGATGTGTAATATTCTGCTCTCTTTTACACACTGGCCGAAAATAGTAGAGTAATGAATAAATATTTTTTAATTAAAAAATTTGTACATTTGTAACAGTTTGATTTAGTAATTTTAGTGTGAAAATGTCTATTCGATAAATGTTACGTAAATGAGGTAGATATTTCATATTTTCTATGACATGTAGACCTACGTTACACCATTGACACACAGGAGTTAAATAAAATAATAAAAAACACATTTAAACCTAAGCACAACAAAAAACATCATCAATAATCGAATACAATTCTTCACATCACCCCTTCTCACAATGTTTCCCCTCTCCCACCACATAGACTCCCCCTCCACTTTTACTGAATCTACAACCCATAAATTGGACATCCACTCTCACACACCTCAGTTTCAACTCACCTGAAGAAGGAAACGGAGGTTTCCGAAACATGTTGTGTGATACTCAAAAATAAAATAGTGGAAAAAAACAAATATTGTGTTTTTATTCATAATTGTTAAAATGGGTTTCCAAAAAGTAAACGTTACCACATTCAACTATTTTTTTCCGTTTCTCTTATCTTCAATGCTTTCCTTATACATTTCCTATTATATATATTTAATCACAAATATTTGTACTATCAAATAAATTCTTTATCTTCTTCTTCTGTCTCAGCCTTTTACCCTCCACTGCTGGATGTAGGCCTCTTCCATTTTCCTCCACTCATCTCTGTTTCTTCCCCTTCGCATCCAGGTTCTTCCAGCTTGCTGGACAGTGTCACCTTTTGGGAGGTCTTCCGATGCTTCTATTTTTCGTCCAGGGCCTCCACTGTAGGATTCTGGGTGCCCATCTAGTATCCTCATGTCGAGCCATTTTAGTTTCGCAATACGGTCCATAATATCGGCAATCTTTGTTCGGCATCTAATTTCTTCATTTCTGATTTTATCTCGAAGGCTCACGCAGAGCATCTGCCTTTCCATGGCCCGCTGTGTCCACTTTAATCTGTGTACGCTTTTTTCTATTAGTGTTGCTGTTTTTAGGCCATATGTCAACATTGGATACATGTATGGAACATTTTTCTTTTCAGGCATAGTGAGATTTCTTTATTTCCAAACAAGTGTTTCAATTTACCAAATGCTGCCAAGCCCAAACCTATTTTTCTTGGTAGTTCTGCTGTTTGGTTTTCTTTTTCTAGCTTTATTTTATGAGCAATGTACAGATATTCGTCAACTGTTTCAGTAGAAACAGTTGACAAATAAATTCTTACTATGACATTATAAAATAATTCAATATTCGCTTAACTTGCTCTTTTTTGTTTTTCAACTTTCGAAATAACATTTCAGAAATTGCCCGAACTTGACTGTATCCGTGCTGTCCCAATATCAATGCAAAATCAATTCAATATAAATGCAGCTAGTTCCAATCCATTGGACCCATGGTATAAAAAACGCTATCAAAGAATTTCGCATCGTTTGATCTTGATATGCGAACATATAAGTTTGTAAAGAGGGTGACACACGTATGAGGATTATATTGCCGCTGCCATTCCATAAAATGATATTAATGTCGTAAAGCAAATTGGATGATGACGGCAGTCTATATGGACTGTGAAACTATGAATGGGACCCTTTACTAAATAAATTACTGTTACATGCAGCTCTGAATGTGTTTATTATTGATTCTAACGCATAACCACAATGACGTATGTGTGGAAAATCAATTTATGATAGAGTAAAGAATGCAGATACTAGGAACGAATGTAAGGCTGATATTAGCATAAGTAATAGAAATAAAAAAGGGTCGCTCAGATGGTTTGGGCATATTGAGCTAATGAACGAGAAAAGAATGGTAAGAAAGATATCTAATGCAGTTGACGGTGCCAGAAAGAGAGGATGACGTGGAAGACGTGGCATGACCAGATTAATCAGATACTGGAAGATGGTCCCCTTAGAAGCCTCAACAACCGGTGAGCTTGCATGCGAAGATGTATGAATATGGATGAGGCGAGAGTTGTATGTCAGGACAGAAGAGTGTGGCGCCTTATCCTCCCTGCCTACCCCCATGGGAAAACGGCGTGATGGTAAGTTAGTTAGTTAGTTAGTTACGATATATTAGGATGGTAAAAAGTATTGATGGCACCAGAAAGAGAGGGCGACCGCGGAAGACGTGGAATGACCGAATTAACCAGATACTAGAAGATGGTCCCGTTAGAAGCCTCAACAACCGTCGAGCTTGCATGCGATGATGTATGAATGTGGATGAGGCGAGAGTTGTATGTCAAGACAGAAGAGTATGGCGCTCTATCCTCTCTGCCTACCCCACAGGGAAACGGTGTGATGGTAAGTAAGTAAAACGAATTGTCCACTTTCCATTGTAAAACAATAATCGCACAAAGACGATCTTTAGGTACGTAATAGAACTATCGGCATACAATATATGACATTCTTAACTAAATAATGTTTTTTGAAGCCTTTACAGTACAATATTACAGTACAATATTTTTTTTACGCATCAACAGGCCAGGAGGCCCAATGATAGAAGCGAAATACATCACAAAACACCCAGGCTTGAGTAAATCACGTAGATTAAAATTGTGACCTCACCGGGAATCGAACCCGGAACTCTCGGCGAGGGAAGTCAGTGTCATACTCGCTGCATTTTCTTTGTTTGTGCGCGATGAGAGTGAAATTATAGGATGTAACGTTATGCTTCATGTAACGAAATATTTTCACATCATGATCTCACGACTCACCAATCAAAACTAATGCGGGGGTTTTCCGAATCATACTTAACCAAAAGTAATTTTCGTAAGTAACGACATCGCGACGATTTTAAGAGATATTCAAATACTTTCTATTAAAAAGTTATAGAACTCAAAAAGCTCAATTGAAAAGTCAATGACTATACATCTACACATATCTAAAGGTTAATAAACCAATTGATAGAATATGACTAAAAGTCAACTAAAAATCTACGCGTGCGAAACCGCGCGGGCATAGCTTATACAGGGTTATATGGAAAACAATAATAACCTCGCAGGACTACATTCCTGCCTTGATTATGAGTTGAAAACGTTCAAGCTATTAGACCTAATATCAATAGTTATGGAGATATGCGACATCAAAGTTTGCATTTTTTCAATATTTCTGACTTATTTTTTGTAAAAGGTTGGACTGTCTTTACGGTAACTTATATAGAATATGAAAAATTTATTCCCTTTAACACAAGTCAAATAAAATAATGAAAACCTTCGAATTCCAATAGAAAAACACTCCAATTGGAAATTTTGTAAAAATAAGTCAGCAAAATAACTATTCATACTAGGTCATAATAGCTTGAAAATTTTCCACTCATAATAAAGGCAGGAATATAGTCCTGCGAGGTTATTAATGTTTTCCAAATAACCCTGCATAAAAAAATTAAAATAAATTGTCTACAAAATTTTTGCCACTACTCGAACAACTCGAACTCGAACTTTTTCTTCTCACTTATTTTCTAGAAGTCACATATGTTTGCTTTAAATAAGGTATGAAAAGGCATAAAAAATATATCGTAACTTACAATATTATAGCCAAGTAAAAAAATGTACTTTTATTCAATTGAATCTCTTACGCATGATGTATGGTCTCTTAAGAAAAAAAACCCTTGTATATTTCTAAAATAATACTGAATAATATTTTAAGCGTGGGAGGAAGTGTTGTCATATACTACCCATATATTTTGTATTTATTGAAAAATATAAAATACCCGAAACGCATATGAAAATAAAATTTACATATATGACAGTTTTAAAAATAAATTACAGTTAAATAACTCTTAATTAATAATAAACAAATCGCTCATGATAAAACAATACCTCCCACACTACACTTTTGTCAAAATCAAGTTTTTTTTGTGTATTTGTCTTTAAAATGTATGGATAATCTGGCAAAAGCTTGCATTTTAAAAACAGTTATTTTTGTCTCTTATTCCATTGAAGAAATTCTTCGTACTCCATGTATTATAAAGAAACTGGGTATTATTAAGTTTTTTGCCTCTCTTTAAATTTTTTATTAAGTGGTTTAAAAGGTATTGTTTCATCATGAGCGAAATGATTGCATCGTCTATGTATGTCATAATATTCGTTGTCCTGTTTTTGTTTTATATAAAGGAGTACTGAGATGAGATGGTTTGGTCATTTAAACATATAAACGAGGAAAGGATGGTTAAGAAAATATATATGGAGCGTATGTTGAAGGCAACAGATCAAATAAAACAAATATTGGAGGATGACTCACCAACCGTAGATATTGCATGAGAAGATGTATGAATGTAGCCGAAGCAAAAGTGGTGTACCAAGGTAGAAGAATATGGCGTTATCTACTCATGTGGGGAAAAGGCATGATGGTTAGTTTTTTTCTACATAGTTGGATTGATAGATTAATTTTTGAGAAATTCTTGCGTGGGTGGTGTTGATTATTTTCATGTGTTTTGCTTGATTTAATGTTAATTTTGTGTTGAACAAACTTGTGAATAAGTTCTAGATTTATTGTTCCTGACATTGAGTTGCTTTGTTATTTGGTAGACTGCTTCAGCTGGTGTTAAGCGGCAGTGCTCGTAGCGCGGTGGGTGTGTTACTGGCTTCTTACAGTGAGGTTCCGGGTTCAATTCTTGCTGAGGTCACAATTAATCTATGTGATTCACTCAAACCTGGGTGTTTTGTGATGTATTGCGCTTCTGTAATTGGGCCTTTTGGCTTGTTGAAGCGCGAATTCTTTTCTTCCTTCCTTTCCTTCCTTGTGACATGACTTAACATAACAAATTTTAAAGCTCGACATTGTATAAAAAGTTTTCTAAAGTTAAAATATTTATTTTAACTACGGGATATTTTTCAAAATATTTTAATTTTGATTTTCAAAAGGTGTCAAAAAATCATTCAAAAATCTCTGTGTTCAACTGCGTTCAGCTGCGTTTTTAATATTACTCCAACCCCTAATCTGATAATTGTAGAGAAATACAATAATAACAATCGCTGAGTTCTACAAAATTATTACCAATTAACTTCTCTATATATCATGTTAGTACGCAATTGAACATATCAATTAGCTCACTGTAAATGTTACCACTGCTGTAAGGCGATGCTCAGTAGGAATTTGATTACAGCAATGGAGTATTAAATCGAGAAATCCCTAAAGGATCATTAAAATAATTACTTCCTCGATAATGCTACATATTCGTATAATTTCTTGCGATTTCTAAACACAGAATTGCTACAAATTAAATACATTACGATTGATATAAAAAGGATTCTCCTATAATATTACATACATTAATGTTACTTTTGTAAGCTCAGATATCTAACAAAAACGCATAGAATTTATTGTACCAATAAATCTCCAATAAATGCACATAATGTGGTTTCCCAAATATTTTAGTTTTTTTTTTAATAAAAGTTTTTTTGTGTTGCTCCAAAAAGAGAAATAACACTAGAAGCTATTATTTTATATTAATCAATTAACATTCAGATACTTTATCAATTATTAAATATTATTCACCCGTATATTATCAATAAAACATAATTTTCACAATAGGTCGATTGTCAGCTGTTTGTTTGTCAAATAATTTTCACAAAAATTCTAATGTTCTATTTAACCAATTCAAATTAAAGAAGATCAGTAGAGACCTACTGATCTTCATTTACATGCATATAAAATACTAATCTCTGCAATAAAAAATGTTTTAAAAAAATCTCCCTTTTCCAGAGAAAGAATCTGACTGGAAATGTGGTCATATATGCTCATTTTAATACATTACGATTGATATAAAACGGATTCTTCTATATGAGACATACTGACGTTCCTTTCGTTAGCTCAGACATCTACCAAAAATGAATTTTTGACTTAATTGAACAAATAAATGCATAGAATATACTCTTCTGCGCAATACAAAAATTAAAAAAAATCTCATTTTTCCAGAAAAAGACAGGGAACAGATATGCTCATTTCTTATGTAAATCCAAAATTAAAAAGAGTTCTTCTGTAATTTTTTTTGTATATGTCATAGCTTACGGTGGGCATGAGTAATTGGATGGTCTAATTGAAAGGCTTGTCTAGTGATTCAACGATCAGCAATTCGAGTCTTGTTACAGGATGGTTAGTTTTCCTGGTCAAGATAGTATGTAGTAGTATAGATGTGATACGTATTCCATGTTAACATAATATAAATTTTATTTTTAAAGGAAAGTAACCCATAAAAACCAAGTTTTTATTATACTCCCTTTCTCATTTACTAGTGGAAACTGGTTTGGCGCTTAACCTACGCGTTGGGCTTCGGTCGAGCCACGCTACGAAAGGGAGTAATAAAAAATTTCCGAAAATCCACAATTATACTATAATTAGATTCAGTGTCTACCAGACGCGTTGAAATATTTTCATACAACTTAGTAAGTTAAAAAATTTAAAAAATCCAAAAATTTATTAATTTTTTTTAACGAAAATTTCAAAGATCTTCTTGATCGTCGCCACGAGTCTGCCGGCAAAGTTTCAGCTCGATTGGATCATAGGAAAAGGGTTAAAAATCGATCCAAAGTTTTTTCGTCAAGCAAGCAGACGCCACGAGGTAATATAAAGGGAGTAAATATATAAAAACGGAAAGTGCGTTTTACTTCTTAGGCATGTGTCCCCTGTCCACTTTAATGTTTTTATGATTTTCCAAAACCTTCGTATACCTACTGTTTGTTCTAGTAGTTTATTTTGATATATTCAAAAATAGTCTGACTTTTATTTCAAGTCCTATTATATGATTATATTTATATTATCACGGGATCGTGGCTGCGGGAGGCAAATGAAACACTTGAAATTAATTTAAGTTTTATAAATTAAATTAAATCAATGGACACGAAATTAACAACACTCTACACTAATTTCGCAATTCGTAATATTTTTCATTCTTGAATAACTCGTCTCTGATATACTGATATCTGATAACTTCTCACTTGGACCACCAAGTACCTACCACGGTACTCTCCTATTTTACCGCTGGCTCTCATTGTCGTTTATTTTCGAATACCCATTAGGTTTTCGCTGGTATTACACTTTTATCTGTGATTTTAACTAAACGTCAAAATAAAACTGACGCTCCGCGTGTCCTTCTATGTTCAGATCGCGTTTTAGAAATTCCTGTATTGAATATGATCATTTTACAAATGTTCTTGCTTAATTCTGCGCTTTACACTAATTTAGAGTTCACTTTAATATCATTAATCGTACGTATCAGTCATTTCTATTATTTTAGACTCTTGTGGCACAGTTTTTATCTTCTTTCCGTGTTTATCAAGTTATCAAATGTTTTCGATTATAATTTTGTTGAGCATTCTGAACCATTATTTTGGAAATTTGATTGATAATGCCCACATAAGGCGAAACGCGTTTCACAAAAAATTATACAAGTAGAACTAAAAAACGTGTGTGTTTTTCATATCTGTCATTGATAAAAATCGTGGTAATGGACATGGTATTGACTTTATTAGAATGATTATTTTATTCCATATGTGGGGCCAACGACCCGTTTCCCCACGAGTTTTGAACAGCGCTGACTTTCACCAGAACTCCCACGGAAACTCGATAGCGCGACAAAATACACGCGCACTCGGAAGCAGGGACGTCTGTGTTTGTACACAGATATAAATCATATAAAACTGATCGCAATTTTCTGTTCTCCATCAGTTGTTTTTCATCCTGTAATAATTTTACAAAAGAAGGATATCACGACACGATACCCCATACATCATTGTTTAAATAAGAGTATTTTTTACATACAAATATTTCAAATTGGCAGCATTTTTTCTAAAACTATACCTCAAAAAATTACCCTGACGTGCGAAGGAATCATCACAATCTGAGAATTTCACACAATTGTCGTAAGTTTTAAAGTAATCATTTGTGATATGCACAAGGAACTTTTCCATGCTCTCCTGATTTGACACGGCTCGATTTAATTTGGGGACGCGCATTATTTCGTCGTGTTTATGTGTACGGTTATATACACCAACATAATGAAACAACGTGCTTCGTACGCACGGCTTACTCACACTAATTCGATTAATTAAGAGGTGCACTGGTGGCTTAAATCAACCCAAGATATCTGTATACACATTTAAAAATACAACTATAATATTATTTTTTTGCGGTGTGGTAAGGCGACATAATAGACAAATGTAAATACATCTCAACATGATAATTAATTTAATAACTGAGCCCTTGCCCGGAATAACGTTGTATCCAACAATACTCTCATTCCGAGAAAAATTGAAAAAACGAAACCAGTTACAATTTATTACATTTTATATTTTAAATATAACAAATATATAATTCTTAACTAATCTCAATATAAAATAGGGGGAAAAGTCAATTAAATTTGAATCTATTGTAAAAAAACATGCTGAATCAGTGGAAAAACGTTGTATATGAAGTTTTCACAAACAACGTTATTCCGCAAAATGGATTTTTTTATTCTGCTTTACTTGATAATGCCTTTTAAAAGCAGCATGTGCTCATCTAACATGAATTCACAAATGTCATCGAGGTCCTTGAGCTTAACAGTCTTATTGGCAGTAGATTGGAATACATTGAAGTTAGTTCCAGGCTCCCTAACTGCATGATTTTTTCCAAACGGTAGCCAATCTTGCCCTCCTTCCACAAATAGTTGGTAGAAAGCTATAGGAGGTCCATGATTCTAATTCTTTGTGGAAGGTTTGAGCTCTGATTGTGATGAGATCATTAGTAGGTAAAGATCTTTTACGGAACGATAAGTCTCTCGTACATACTATTACATATCTCCGTCTGTTTGCTGAATACGGCGTCGGACATTCAATTTCTTAATACACAAGACGAGATGATTACTTTTTTCATTGTAATTCAGTAACCTGAATACTGATTAAATATTTATCTTGATATTAAAATGGAGAAAACATCCCGGATTTAAACATTTTTGGCACAAACTCGACCCTGCGAAAAAGAATGAGGAATTAAATAAACTTTTTGTATCGGTGTTATATTAAGTTACGATATAAAGAGCACTATAAAGCCAGCATTATTATCAAAAAGCATTTCAAATATCAATATGGATAAATCAATTGAGTAAAATCGGTTAACGTTCGACAAAATAATATTGTCACATATGAAATCACAATATCAATCAGAACTGCCAAATCGTATACAACGTTATTCCACAAACATGTTCTGGCGGGTCAATTGCAGGTTTGATAATATTTTTTCTGGATAAAAACTCCTTTCCTGCATCCTTCAACTTATTGGCTTTGATATCTTTCCAATTTAAAACATTAGATGTTCGTTTTCTCCCTTTATTCGTGTGAATTAAACCACGCTCCACGATATTGACGCTCGGCGACGCCATTTTGAGAAACACTATACAACGTTATTCCACAAACCAATAACTTTAAAATGCAGCCAGAAGCCTAAATATTTTTTTCTTGACATATTATTTACCTTAATCGATGCATAATAACATACCTAACATAACTCCATCAATAACTCAAAATTGACATTTGTGTTGGATACAACGTTATTCCGGGCAAGGGCTCAACTATTAAAAAATAACCTTCCCTGGAGGCATGTTTCGAGTATTTCCATACTATGTCAAAAATGACGCTGCTTCTGTGAGATTTAACATGACGTTAGATGGCGTTAGTCAGCTTGCGCACCCAGAGTACAAATGAGACTGCGCCATACTTGAATTTTGCCTCCGAATTACGAAAAAAAGAAAAAACAATTGCTCTCGTTTTTCTGCAGGAATGTGCATTTTTTCGCATCGGATGAACGGATGTTATAATTGATTAGTAAATATTTTATTTATATTTTTCCGGGATTTTTACCAGTTTATTTTCATTCGCGTGTTATTTGTGACGTGGAAGAACTATCAAAGACTTCTCAAGATATATGTTTAAAAAGGGCGCCACGAAGATTTTGTGACCAGACGATTTTCGACTGTCTTTGAAGTTGAAGAGGATAAATAGTCTATTGCAGGTCAGTGATCATTTGAAGGCATATTATTTGGTTTACTCCTATATGTTTTTTAGAGAGAGAAAACGTAATTTGACATATTTTTGCATGATTATCATATTGAGAGGTATTAATTGAATATAAAAATTCACCAGCGGATGCCTATTTACACGCTGTCCGCCTAAACATGAAACACTAAAAGATAATTAATTAATTCTATTTATTTGCTTAAGTCACTGGACATGAATTTAATTGGAGCACTGTTATTTAATTCACAAAAATTTCGTATTCATTCATAACTCGTCTGTGAAATACTTTCTAATCTTTCTTCCAAGATAAATGCGTGTCTTTGGTTACTATTTTCTACTATTGAACGATAGGTACTCTTTTGATTTATTGTCGATGGTCGCACAGTTAATCTACTCAGTTAATCTAGTCGTCTCTAGTTAATCTACTATCATAATAATTTGATTTGTCCCACATTTTCGAGTTTTCAGATGTTTCGCGAATTTAATAGCTCATTCTAGACCTTTTAATTAATTTCCAATTTATTGTAAAATCAAGATAAATTATTGGTGTCTCATAGAGATGAAATTATATTTTTTGTGGGAAAGTAGGTACAGAAGTCTTTGGGTGTTAATAGGGCTTACGACCTATCGTACGGCTGGCTTAAATGATCACTTTACACAATGTAATGTTCATCATTTCCATCCATGAAAGAATACCACATCCATCAAATTTCTGGAAGTTGGATAAATATTTACGTTTTACAACCCGTTTCACATGTATGTTGTAATTATCATTAGCGCAATCGGCGTCCAAAGTTTTTTCATTCGCCTTAATTAACCACAGATGTCACTAATGAGATATTTCATTTTGATTGGAATTTTTTAATGCAATATCCTTTATAATATATGCGTAATGAGATTCTTCCCAATTATTAGCATTACATTTGGATACTAATTTAAAAAATTCCAATCAAAAATAGATATCTCATTAGTGACACCTGTGGTTAATTAAGGGGAATTAAAATGTTTTAGATACGACCGTGCTATTGGTAATTACAATATACATATAAAACGGGTTGTAAAATTTAAATATGAATATATTTACTTGATTAATGATGTCTCTGGGACAAAATCCAGTACTGTGTTCTGAAAAAAATGGACAAACTCAAAATATTCTAATTGTTAAATGTCTGGAGTGCTGTAAAATCTTCGATTACGTGTAATTATTACCGTTACTTGGGACAATATTTTAAGTCGCTTATGTAAATTTAATAAAAAAATGAACGAGCCTTACAGTAGTCGCTTATGATATGTAAAATTTGACATCTCACAATAAAAAATATCAACTGAGCAGCAACAGAAACTAACATCAAAATTTAAGAAAGCTAATACCTATATATTTATTAATTAGTAAATACAAGTAAAGAAAATGTATGTGCAAGTATTTATTATTAAATTTTGCCGCACTAGGTAGGTACCGTATATATCTACATACGCATTTTATTTAGAAATGCATTTGGTCAATTATATGTTTTTATTTATTTTCATAGATGGCGGTAGTGTGTTGCCAAACATATTGTATGAAAACTTTGAATAAATATTTAAACATAATAATCACATGAATTACTTCAAATTTGAGAATGTAAATCATTAAGGGTAGTTATTGTTTACATAAATGTAAAAAATTAAGTATTTATTGAATAGTTTCGAAGATATAAGTCAAAATATATCAATGTTACAAAATCCACACGCTTGACACCAGCCTCGTAGCATATATACAAAATCAGAAGCGTTAGCTGTTGGAAGTGTGCGTGTTCGCTGTGATGGCACTTGCTGGACATTGATTTGTTTATGAACGATGATTTTTTCCATCCCGCGCGCTTCGCTGGCGTCTTATTTCCTAATACGCATTTCCATCCATTTTCACAAAATCACTGCCACAGCTTACAGGAAAGCGAGAGGAAAGATGACATCAAAAATTGACTTTTATTTTAATTTAGTTTTTTTGCAAGATGCGTCAGGAGACCCTGATAATGCTGCAATACATACCATCATCAAATATACAAATGTCAAAGTGTTGAGCAGTTATAAATATCCTCTCTCTTAAATAAATATAAAAAGTGGGAAAAAAAATAGTTACATCAAGACTGTTATATATCAAGGGATTTGTCATGAAGGCTACGTGGTGGCATTTCTGAATTTTACCGGTAAATAAGGTGTTTCAATATATTATACCATTATTAATAACATTTCTATAAATTTTACGAGAAAAAGTTAAGTGTCGCCCTGAAATCAAGATTTATTATAAAAATAGTAATTCCAACAAAAATGGTAAATAAAAAGGATTCTAAAACCTCGAGACAGCATATCTCTAAAATATTTAAAAACAAAGTTACAGAGCCGGACACTACTTATATACACTGATCTACCCACACTTTTTTAAGAACAACGTAAAGTGAAACCCACAACACGAGACACTACTAAAACTAACTCAAACTCACAATCTTGAGATGGTTCACCTCTCACGAGAATTGGCTCAGATGGAATATGGTAAATATCCATAATCAGACGAGTAAAAAAGTATCCACCACAATTGCTTCAGTCCGTTCTCCAATTGTGTTACCAAATACAAATCAGCGGAGAACACAATCTGAATCCTCATCTACTGCAATATGTGCTCCAAATAATAAGAATATTTATTATTTTCTAGCCCGAAGTCAGAGAGCTTACGAGGATGCGATAATCACCCTCAATGAGTCTAAAAACGTAAGAAAATAAATTAGAGACACTATCATCAAGTCCCTCGATGACATAATAATTATAATAATTGGATAACTTATATAGCGCCGTTTTCGCGAATACTCACCTCAAGGGCGCTTTACACAGAAAAAATATTATTTTGCAGAACAACTTACCGCTAAAAAAGAAAAAAACTTATTTACTATTTACTTATTTACTAGGTGGCATGCAAGAAATGGAATTAAAATTGAATAATATCATAGTTGGGAATGCCTGAAAGAATTAGGTGTTTTCGTGGAGTGCACAATAGGAGTGGAAAACATTTGCTAGCGTTGTTGTGGTCAGATTCTATAGGTTTTTATAGGATTGTCTAAATAAATGCGTCTTAAGTTGTTTTTTGAACTATTGTTAGCTGTCTGTTTGTCTCAGTTTATTAGGTAGTTTGTTCCATAACTTTGGTCCAGCCACCGCGAAAGCACGATCACCAAAATTATTTTTGTGGACGCGATTTACTTCAGCTAACCTATTTGTATTAGATGCTGATGCTGAGCGAAGTGTTAGTTGTCTATTATTTGCGGAAAATGGAATGCAAAAGTCGGTTATGTATTGAGGGGCCATGTTGTGAATAGCCTTAAATATTGTAAGGCAAAGCTTATATTCAATCCTCTCTGGACATCTAAGCCAGTGAAGGTTTTGAAGATGGTTTGAGATGTGCGCAAACTTTGAAATGCCGGACATGACATGCATATTATCCAACTAGTTACAGGGGATGAACACCTAAATGATACATCCAAAAATTATAAAATTGAAGAGCATTTAAATAGAATAGAGAGTAAGGTTGATTCCTTCAGGAAACTTTTGCACACAAATGGAAATCACACGACATCTACCTTGTGAAAAAAAAAATACCACGCTTCAACATGCAACGCTGCTTCGCACAAAGCAGTAATCTCGGCAGTGTAATTGCTTTACGATTAGGTTAAATAGTAAGGGGATAGTAAAACGTGGATGGTCACGCGAGTCGGGGACGCTTTGTAGAATAAATAATCGGTGTCCGGTTTAGTGCTTCCTCCGTGATTAATCGCGCCCGGAGCGGTCCTGCTTGACGCTATTAGCTCCGCGCTCATTAATTATATTTTACATGCGAACAAATAATTACTCGCGATTAAACCCGATGACGACTCATAAAAAGGCGGTAAGTGTTTTTTTAATGAAAACATTATTTATTCAAATACGTAATTTAACCCTGAATTACTGGTGTGGGGTAGCGATGGGCGATTCTAAATACTATTACTCGAATGATTCGATTATTGAAATCATTCGATTAACTCGGGATATTGTCATCATCGAATAACGAATAACCGAATAAAACCCCATAGCAAAAAGTTGTTAACTAACATTTTTGTCAAAAATGAGTTAATAAGCCGTCTAAACTAAATATTATACGCTCTTTCCATTGAAAATAAATTCAGAACTTAAAAATAATTAGAACATGCTCAAATCATAGGGAAGAACATGTTATCTTCAATAATAACATATTCATGCCATCATTCTGAAATTTACACGCCTTTTAATCTGATTGGAATATTTATGGTTAATTTAAATTTTACTCTGGCAGTTCTGTGATATATTTTTTTATATTTGAAGACTGTTATAATATATACTTATATATTATTTTTCAATAATTTTAAACGGTACATACCATGTTTTGTTTTATTAAATAACATGCCAGGTATTTTGTAATTTTGGATAATTAATGGTAAAAATGGATAGCATTTGAAGGGTCGCTTGATGTTCATGTTTTAACAATTTTAAAAATGTGTTATTCTATTAAAAATGAGTTCCAGAGGCGAAAAAATGGTTGTTAACTACTTTTTTAAGGGAAAATAAGTATTTTTTTGTGCATAAATGCACTTTTTTACTTTGTAAATACTTTGTAAATATTTTATTCATATAAATCAATAAAAAATAATCTTGAATTAGCAATAAAACATATTTTTCAAAGGTGAAATGCAAATGTCTAATTATCTCAAAATGAATAGAATGTTAATTAACAACCATGGGGTCTTCAACTCGAGTAAAGAATAAAAATTTTGCAAAGTCGCTGTAGATAAAAGAATAAATTTTTGGAAACCGAAACAACCCCTCCCTATGAAAATTTTTGAAAAAACACTTTTATGTTAATACTAGCAAAAGCCCTTGAAAAATCACAGGACATAATAATTGCAGGATTTTGAAGCTGAAAATAAATTAACAGAAAACAATTTTTTTTTTTTAGATTGACTCTCTACTCGCTTAAATCTAAAACTAATTTTAGATTAACATGCAAACTAATTTTATCCACTTAAAACCTGAAGGATATAATATATTTACAGCAGCCTTCTTTAATGACGATATTTTTGGTGAATGCTCATTGCTGATTGATTATATTCAAGTTTTTTTTACCATTAATAATAAATTGTAAGACGTACACCAATGGAATAGACAAAAGATAAAATGGCAAATGTTATATAAACGTTGGATGTTCGTTTTTTGTTTTGATTTAGTACTTTTTAGCTTCAACTTGAATTCAATGTAATATTAAAATGAAACGAGGATAAGTATAATATTATGGGTTATTCCAATAAATGATATGATTATTATCATGGTGACCCTAACCATCACAGGGGAGTCTAAAAGCCTATTTAAGGTCTAGTACTCGTACACGGAATGTGTATTAGTGGGTGGGTCTCGTTTCAGATTATTTGAAAATTAATTAACAGAATATCCCCCCTACCCCACAACCTTCTTAATTGATAACAGAACGAGGGACTACAGTGTGTTTAGAACGTAACGACCCTAAATTGCCATTTATACGTTATGGGTGCAGAATAATAAGCGGGCGTGTTACGTTTCAGATATTTTGGAAATTTTGAGATAAGCAAAATTTATGCTGAAGTTGAATGAAGAAAACTTGATTCACATTATTAGCGTGGGTAGAGGTAGGCGGGAAATTATATCCCATTATTATATACGTACATCCCTTTTCTTTCTACTTTTATATTGTTTTCTTATTTACTCGTTCCTTAGATGTAGGATGTATTTTTTTCTGGTGGTTTAAATAATAATCGAGTATTAAAGATTCAAAAACAGCCATCTGACTTTTTAATGAATCTTTAAGAGATTTAATTTAAATTAAAACAATAATAACATTTTTAAAACTTCAGATTGCTGTTTTTGTTACTGTTTTTTCAATATTGCATCTTTTGATTCTTAACAAGTGACAGATTGCTTGTTTTGTTTCTAGCTAAGCTATTATATAAGGAGGGTTGTTAAAAAATTAAAATATCAAGTTATTATTTTTGTTTTTTATTAATACAGATTGAAAATTACAAAAAATATTCTTTAAAAATTACGACCAAGTTTAATAATATACATACAGGAATTAAGACAGTCTCAAAAATAAAAACACATCTATTCTATTGCCATTGAATTTATAGGTCCATTGTATATTATTGCACTTGCACCATAAACATTAATAGTTACACAATTGGAAATGATATCCATGTTTAGTTTTCGCATTCTCAAACTAATGTATTTCACCTATTTTTCTAATAAATCAATCAATTTAACACACAAATCTCACAAACAAACCATGTGGACGCCATTATGGCGCGTGATTAATAAACGCTTGTGATTGTGATTACAGAGTTTTATCTTCGAAAAACTCACTGTTCACAGATTGTTGCATTTGAAACTAAAGCAACTTTTTTAATTATAAATAACTCAATTTATAATTAAAAATTTTTTTTGATCGGAAGTTAAATAATAATCAAAACTGTTGTAGTTGGGCCATGTTGCCAAACACTAAAATCTCAAGTGGCATAAAACGAAAGATTGCTGTTTTTGATTCTATATGACTCAATTCTAAGTTATCACAAAATTATAATCAAAGTCACGTAGAGGTAACGCAATTTTCTTCAACAAATGTAATAATAATCATCATGAATAATCTCTAAAATTTTAATGCCAAATCTATCGAAAGTATAATAAATTGATGTTACCATTTTTTTTTAATTCATAAAAATTTTCGTCTTCTTAACCTAGGAAATTTAAGAGTACAAAAATCTTGATTTAGTAAGGCGCTTCTATCTTCTCCTATTTTGCGCTGTTTCATCTTACAAAAAAGTACCTTATGATCAATCATGCTTCGATGGCTTTGAGCGTTTCTCACTGTTGCACCAATTCCTAAAAAACTTTTGATATTAGGACATGGTTGCTTGAATATTTTTGACTTCGACAGAAATTAGACAGTTATTGAATTAGACAGAAATCTCCCCTTAAGATATCGTGGAATTGTTCTATAACACTCGTCTAATATGTTCAACACTAAATTCGGGGACTTGGATGTTTTCAATTCATCAATCCGCGACTTCAAGACTCCCGGATACTCGACTTGAAAATTTTCGATTCAGAATTTAGACAGAAATCTAGCTGTAAGAAATCATAGTCTTGGTCTATAATACTCTGTATATTACTTATCTAATACTTGACTCATTTAAACCCCCTTTTTTAATAAAGGTTTTCAAGTATGTTACTGCGTACGCTGATGTTTGTGTGTGTGTGTCATCATGTTAAATAATTTGTATTTTTTAATAATATTTACATGGGATCGTGGCGGTGAGAGACAAATCAAATATTTGAAATTTAATTGAGCGTTGTTTCATGGACAGAATGGGAGTTCATGATTAACACCATTCTAATTTAATACCAAGTTATAATTCACTATATGAATATAAATATTTAAGTCTAAGCGCTTTCGATGGAGGCACCCGTCATCCTCAAAGGAAACATTAAAAGTCTTCATATTTTCTCGAAGTTTCGAGAATTTACAAGAATAATCCAGCCAATTCTAGAGATTTGGATAGTGCGTAATTTATTTGCGTATCCTCATCTTGATACATGCCCTTAGGAAAAAACCAACTCATCTCACTTGGCAGAACCTGTGCCGAGATGAGCAGCTTGCAATATAGTGAGAACAGAATAATATAAATATAAAACAAAATACTTCATAGTTATAATATTAATCAATTAATTGAGGACATAAATATAAAATGTGGATAGTAAAAACAGTTGATATTATTGAATACCAAGGCAATAGCAAAATTTAAAAAAAATATACCTAAAAGTTTATACAGTATATTCTTGTATATCATATTAAATAATGAAACAAAACATAGTTTAATGAGCAATCATGTCAAGCAACTGCCAAAAACAGATAACCTGATGAGAAATGCTGACATAAGGTACACCACGCTCGGCATGGAGCCCCTACTCCTACACATAGAAAAATTACACATTAGGTGGTGTGGACATGTGCCAAGAATGCCAGAGGAATGAATACCAAGAAGAATCCTCCTGGTTACCCCGGAAGAAATACGTCCGGTTGGTCGCCTAAGATAAAGCTGGGAGAAGCAACAAAAAATGTGTATGAAAACAGAATGAGTCTAGACCGGTTCACTCATGACAGGGGAATACGGAAGACAGGAGAATATGGAAGCACCTTGGGGAGTCTTTGGGTCCCTGACCCTACTAGGACAAGCGGATGATTATGAGGTTCTTAACGTCACTTTAATTCCAAGATTTTTTCATCGATTATTTATTTTCAAAAATTTTTGCTAATCACATTTTTAATAATATATTTCAAACATGTCCACAAAACCATTTTTGTGGAAATGTTTGAAATATATGCGAAATACCAGTTGTGCATGAAATACTGAAAAAATTCTCAGTAAAACGTACGATTTATTTCGACTGGCTACTTTTTTATGGATATTATATACATTATGTTACGGGCAAAGTATTGAAATGTGGATATTTGAGGCGTTTTGAAAAATGCCAACACAAGTGCATCATTACATATTTTGTTAAATGTTAAGTACCTATATGTCCACAGATCTGTTTAAATTGCACATTAAAATATAACATAAAATTTAAAAAAAAAACATTAAATTTAAAAAAATTTACATTAAATTGAAAAAAATATAGGCACGCTCATAATTTTTTTCATGTTTCTCGCTGTGTCCTAATAACAATGTGCTTTAGCCTTTTCCTGGGCATATTTTTCATATCAAAATGGCTTACCAAGCTGATTACTTTATTTATTTGCTTATTTATACACACCTACATAAATTGTTCTTTTTTACTAAATTTCTCTTTATCCTATTTTATAAATATAGTTATATATTCCAACTGACCACATATTTTGTGTAACTTACCTATGTATGAAAGTCAATATTTCAAAATGAGCTGTAAAATAACTATCTGCATTTCTATTTCTTTCTGTTTTTCTGTCGTCTTGTATGTTTCTTTAATATTTTTACGTATTTTTTTCTAGCTATCATTTATGAATTTATTTTTTACATACATAATGTAATTATAAATGTTTTTTACTGTACTTATGTACCATACAGGGTGTAACAGAGCTAGTCCACAATACTTTACAGGTAAATTCCTGCATTGATTATGAATCGAAAATGTTCAAGCAACCATGACGTAATATCAATAGTTATGGAGTTATGCAATATCAAAGTATGCATTTTTTTTTCAATATTTTTGACTTATTTTTTACAAAACGGTGTTTTCTCGTATTTTAATTATTTTTACTTTGCTTATATATTTTATTGGTTACGAATGTACATTTAAGTATATATTGTTACTCTGCACTGTGATTATTTTAAATGATTTATTTTAATTTACTTTGTCATATTTTAAAAATATTTTATTCTAGGTTATTATTTTCTTGCGCTTTTATTTATCTTTTTATTAAATTACGTACCTTCCTGTTTTATACTTTGGATTTCCCTTTATTATATTTTTATACTTGTATTTCAGATTGCCACTTCTTTTGTGCATGTGTTTTGTAAAACTACCGTTGTACATATTTCCATTTTTTTAACTGTTTGCACTTTCTTTCAAATGAAATATTAGGTATCGATCTAAGGTGGTAAAATGATAAAAAATATATACCTACCTCAAATAAGTATTTCTATATATATAGAGAAGTAGACAGTGACCAAGAGGCTTGATACAAGTTAACTTATATTTAAATGTATGTATGTGTATATGTATCAATTAAATGTGATTGGTCCAATAAACGTCAATTTATTGGTACTGAAATTAAATGAATTATTAATCTGAATTAATCGAGGATTAATCGAGGTTACAAAAGATCAATCTTCTCGTTGATAGAAATGGTGGGAAATCCTGCCCTTTGATTGGTGGCCCGGCATCGCAAGGTTTAGAGCTGTTCATGACTCTAGCCCATGATCAACATATGCCGAACTAAGTAAGATGTGAATATTACTAATTGGGTACATTGCAATGTTGCAATCGTTGCCGGTAACGTGCAAGTCCACTTCCCTGCTGCCTGCATTTGGTTCGCCCGCAAAAGAGCCCAGTGGCTCGACGCTACACGAAATTAGTAATTAAAATTTCACGCTCTCCTAAATTGCAAATTTTATGAGTAATTTTGAATTTTTCATGAGCCACGCTGCATGCAGCCGCGTATAATGTGTCCGCACGCCCTGCGTCCGAGGGAGATGCATTTTTAATGCACCAACCCGCGCCTGGCTAATTGGGTTAAAAAAATATATGTAAAACCAAAATTCAAACCTAACAAATAAATAATACTTTGCAAATGGGAAATTTGTCTGGTGAAATAGATATTTTATTATTTTTTTTATTTTTAAAAATACGTTGCTATTAAAACTAAAAAAATCAGGCAACATTGTTTATTTTGTTTGCCTATAACCTAGAGAGTATAAAAAACGCATTATATTTTTATAGATCATGTTTTATCTTTAAAACTTTACTAAAAACCAAATTAATTAATCAATTAGAAACACATACAGAAAAATCTAATCCACAAAAAAATATTTTGTCTACTACTGGGATTCGAACCCAGGTCACCTCCTTTTCGAGGCCGGTCCTCTGACCACTAAGGTATAAGAGCTTTGTAGATTTCCGTGAATATGTCGACCTTATACGTAATTTTCATTTTTATTAGTTGATTAATTTTTATTTTTGTCCAAAAAACTAAAAAGTCTTTTTGTTTTTATAAAATACGATGCCATATTTTTAAATATGTATTTTTTATATTTTTTTAACCCAAAGAGTATATATAGTTTGTTTACATTTCACTATTGCACAAAACGGATTAAGACCTTGGTCTTGTTAAGGAGGCAGTGATAAACTTTTTTATTAAACTAAAAAAAAATAATGAAATATAAAAATATTATATTACTAGTACTATGTACTCACTATGTATGCTTTAATAAATAAATAAATACATAACTCGCCATTACGCCATTTCTCCGTGAGGGTAGGCAGAGAGAATAGAGCGCCATACTCTTCTGTCCTGACATACAACTCTCGCCTCATCCACATTCACACATTTGACAAAACGAATTTGTTACTTTATTTTATACAATATTTTCATTCGTCAACCATCAAAAAGCACACTTGTGATGAAATCAGCGTTAACTTTGTAGAAATTCGTTATTATTTTCGAAATGGATTGAATAAAATAAATCAGAAAGTAATGTAAAGCAAATATTAACACAATGAATAGAATTAAAAAGAATCGCTCTATTGGTTTGGACATGTTGGGAAAATGAATACGCTAATTATGTATGTAAAGCTAAATTTCAAACAGCTCCCCTGTAAAATGGCTTTTTTGTAGATTTCTTGGATTATATATTTTGAATATTTTGAGTATGTCCAAATTTTTCAGAACAAAACTGGATTAGACAAGGTAAAGTATATAGCTAAAAAACTCCAAAATCAAATATAGATGTCTCGTTTAGCGACATCTGTGGTCATTCAAGGGGAAGGAAAAAGCTTTGTGGCCGACCGCGGTGAGTATCCTTGCAACTCACATGTGAAACGTGGCGTATAATTGAAATATATACAACTTCCAAAAAAATTAATAGACATGGTATTCTATCATGGGTGGAAATGGCGAACGTAACATATGTGTAAAGTGATCACTTAAGCCAACCGTACGATAGGTCGTAAATCCTATGTACACCCATAAAGACTTCTAAACGTAATCTTCCTTAATAAAAAAAATATACAGTTTTGTCTCTGTGAGACATCTATAATATACATTGATTGAAATATATTTTAATTAAATTCAAGAAGAGCAATAACAATAAGAAGAAGATGTCACAATAGAACAATGAATCTGGGTCATTTCAGACCCGTTGATGGCCTGTATGGAGGTCTATACTTTATATATAGGAGTATAGGATTTATATCAAGGCTTCAGGGCTTCAGGGCACAAGGCTTCAGGGCATGTGGCTCTATAGAAAGGATGACCAAACAGTTGTCACCGAAAGCATTACTAGTATAGTAGGAGCCAGCGATCGCCAAACTTACGTTAAACTATCAAACCTGAAATATTTTTTATAGATGTACATTCTAGTGGGTAAGAAAGTCTGAGTATTTTGACATTTGAATTCGGGTGATTTTGCAGATAACAGGCAATACAGATAAGGTACAAAAACTATGTAATTTAAGGAAAAAATAGCAAGCTTCTTATATTATTTATTGATTTGGCATTAACTTAATGGAATGACATAATTGATTTATATATAAATAAAATTTTGACCAATTTTGAGTATACGTTATAAACTACTAGTTTCGAGAACTACAGATGTTCCCATCTACAAGTAAGAATATAAACTCTTTATATATTCACCTGTAGATTAGAACATCTGTAGTTTTCGAAACTAATGGTGTATAACTTAAACTAAAAAGTGATTTTATACAAGCGTTTTATTTATATATAAATCAATAAGCTTCTTCGTAGTATAAAGACTGCAATGGGAATAAAATGTAAAATATTTAAGAATATTATAAAACAGATGAGAGAATTAGGGAACGAAACACTAAAAAAGGAACCAACAAAGAATACCTTAACGTGATAACATAACCGTCCAAAAATAATTTTTCATTGTAAAAATTTAGTTCATGTTTTTTTTTCAATTGATTCAGCAACATTATAGATTGACATTTAAAAAAAATATTGATTGTATTCTTTGTATAAATCTATTTATATTATTTGATTAATTACACATACATGTTTCGGAAATACCTTTCCATCGCAATCGTCAGGAATAAATATAATACTATAACGTAATATTAAATATAATTATATAATATAATACAAGGAATATAATAATATATATATAACACCATGACGATAGAAAGATATTTCCGAAACATGTAGGTGTAATTAATCAAATAATATAAGTAGATTTATACAAAAAATACAATCAATATTTTTAATTTATGATTATCCGTCTGTCGTTGAAATTAAGTAATTGTGTTCTTAGAACAAAGTACCTAACATAAATTTTTATAGTTGTGTTGAAAGTTTTCATTTTTATTTCATCGGTTCATTACCCTTCACAGTGACCGCTTCCATCCCATCGCACCATCAGCAACCCTAAAATGAATTCACCTGAAGCATTGTTCACTCGCCCCATTTGTGAAATTTACCTAATTCATAAAGGGGTTGGTTAAGGAAGGAACTAATTTGACAATACACACGTGTATGCAGAATAGTTTTATGAGGTAATTTTTCATGAAGTTTGCACGCTTGATAAACAAAATGTGATGGTAAAAAATATAAATATATTCCGGTATTAAGATAGTTGGCCTCGTTAGCATGGGGTGCGTTGGGCCTCCGATGAATTGGATAATTTTTAATTTTTACTGAAAAAAATATTGTGTCTGGTCATTTAAATAAATAGCTTACAAATCTGACCACCAGATTAACCCTAAAAATATTTCCAATAATTAATTTCCGATTTTTAATATCATGTTCCCGCATATTTCAACACAATATCTACGTACGATTCATGAAGATATCCATGCTTGACATAAGCCTAAGAGATTAGAAATGATGAAATTATGCAAAGAACTAGAGTCATGAACATCATGAATCATGTAGTGAAGCTAAAATCGCAATGGGCAGGGCATGTTGCAAGGCAGGATACTGCAAAATGGACTCTTAAGAGTTTTGAAGTGGAGACCTTGGGAGAAAAAAAGAGGCCTCAAAAGATACGGCCGACGATTAAGCCGCTGTGGGGGTAGAAATAGCTACAACTAGCGGATAATAAGGAAGGATATGTAAGAGGCCTACGTCCAGCAGTGAAATGATTCAATTCAATTCAATTTATACATTTTTAATATAACATTTACATTACAAACACAAATTTAATTCGTAAATTTTATAAATAAGTTACAAATATATAAACATATATAAACAAAAACAAATATTAAACATACATATATAAAATCATTCTCATTAAAGGAGTAGGAAAATCCTGCTTCGGAATACCCTCTCAGAGACATGGAAAAGATCGATATCCAGAGTAATATTGTTCAGCTTAGTAATAGCTTTTCCAACAGGCATAACCATTGGCCGGTTGGTCCTGTATATTAGAATGTGACACAATTTATGCTGACGCTGTCTATCGGGAACATACAAACCAATGCTTCGCATAATTTCAGGATTATCGATCATACCGCACAACAATCGATAAAAATGCGTAATCCAACACACATTCCTTCTAGTGTCTAAACTATTGTAGCCAAGCATATCCTAATAAGATAATAATAAGACAAAGACTGAAGAAGAAGAAGAAAAATATATATAGAGTATCTACACACTAGATTTTTTTCTAGTTTAATTTATTAAAAAGATAAAAATAATTATTTAATTACTAAAAATGAACTTGGTTTTCACCACTTTTGTATTGAAAAATTACAACATGTTTCAGAGCCCATGGCCCCTTTGTCAGGATACAATTGTATATTAACAAATTAATTCAAAAATCGAAGTATAGACAATCAAAATATAGAAAATGAATAACAATGAAGCACCTACTTAGCTTGAAAACAAATTTAAAAGATAACTATTTTTATATGCTATTTTATGCACGATTTTTTTCAACATTTATTATACAGTCAGATCAATTAATATAAGATTTTTGAATTTTTCATCCTGCCTACCATCCGCCTACGTTAAGGCAAAACCCCATCCCAATACATCACTGTCCCGCATCCTTGCTTAAAATTTATGGCTCACCTTATAATTTACCCTACATATAGGTATTCGAAATCCTTTTTATGATTATTTAATGCTTTTGATATTGAAAATTCACCGAATGGTGGGCAAAATTGTTTGTGTAGTGGGGAAGAATAATCGATGATAGAGAACTGCGAGGGCAGATCCTGAAATGGGAAAATTAATTAGGTACTTCTTAGCCTGCGTCAAATTACGTTCACAGGCAGGGCTTATTCCAGATTTCTAGGAATACTTTTAATAAAACGGAGGTAAAAATTTACTGGGTTGGCGGAAAGTACTGAAATGTATGTTAAATAAATAAATAAATATAACTTTATTCCAGAATGTGGGGAGGTTCGTACAATCCCACACATTCCATATAAAAGTAGGTACATACATTAGAATATTATATAAAAAAAAGAGAAATAAAAAAATCATATAAAATAAAGGAGAAAACAAGTATCAGTATTAAAAGAGAAGAAAAAAAGAAAAAAAACGTGAAAACAAGTATAGTATTAATATTAACATGAAGAAAAGTCATAGAAATATATCGTATATTAGGTCCTTACATATGAAATTGAGGTTTTGCCGTACGGGCAAATTTGATCTCAAATATCTTCTCTTTGGTTAGGAATTCCAAATCCAAATTTATACAACTATTTACTCATGTATTTGTGTTTTGAAAATTATAATTCATTTGTTTTTTCCTCAATTGTTTTTTTCTTTGCGTCACTCAGTTTACAAAATGAAAAACTTGAAATATCGCGTTATTTACGAGTACGAGTTCCACCGTGGCACCAGTACTGCAGAAAAGGCTCGAAGGATTAATGATGTGTATGGCGACAGTGCCGCAAAAGAAAACACAGTGCGTTTTTGGTTCCAACGTTTTCGTTCTGGAAATTTCGACCTGCAGAACAAGCCCCGTGGACGGCCGGAGACCAAAGTTGATAATGAAGAATTGAAGGCTATTGTGGAAGCGCATCCATCGCAAACCACATCCGAGTTAGCTGCAGGCTGCGGTGTTAGTGATAAAACTGTTTTAATCCACTTGAAGCAAATTGGTAAGGTGAAAAAGCTTGAATGGTGGGTACCTCACGAATTGAGTGAAGCAAATCAACAAACGCGCGTTGACTGCTGCGTTGCATTACTTAACCGGCACAATAATGAAGGGATTTTAAATCGAATCATTACCTGTGATGAAAAGTGGATCCTGTACGATAATCAGAAGCGCTCATCGCAATGGCTGAACCCTGCCTGAACCCTGGCTGAAACCAGCCAAACCATGCCCCAAGCGAAAATTGACTCCAAAAAAGTTACTTGTGAGCGTTTGGTGGAATAGTGCTGGTGTCGTTCACTACAGCTTTCTTAAATCTGGCCAGACGATTACGGCAGATGTCTATTGTCAGCAACTGCAAACCATGATGGAAAAGATAGCTGTTAAACAACCGAGGCTGGTTAATCGCTCTAGGCCACTGCTGCTTCATGATAACGCTAGACCACACACTGCACAACAGACGGCTACCAAATTAGAGGAGGTTCAATTGGAATGTCCATGACATCCACCGTACTCTCCGGACCTTACCCCAACAGATTACCATTTTTTTCGAAATTTGGATAACTTCTTGCAAAGGAAAAAATTCAACTCCCATGGGGCAGTCCAAACCGCCTTCAAAGATTTTATTGATTCCCTTCCGAATGGTTTTTTTAGTAAAGGGATCGATGAACTACCTATGAGATGGCAAAAGTGCATAGATAGCAATGGTACATACTTTGATTAAATAAATATATTATAATAAAAAAAAAATCGGCTTTAGTTCCTCCCATACTAAACGTCAATTTCATATGTAAGGACCTAATATTAGCGGCTTTAGCGAGCGATGGCAAGTCGATTATGAGGGGCCAGTATCTTTCTCCAGTGTGCATCGATGCTGGATGCTGGAGTAAGGCGGGCTTCCAGGATAAGGATATTTCCGGAGCTTTATATCCTTTCCCTCATTCCTGCCACCCTGGATCTTATGAGGGCTGCAAAGTTGGGAACACGCCCCTCCGTGAACATACCGGAAGCGCTGCAATATCTGGGAAGGTCAAACATCGTACGGAAGGCGTTATACATTGTATGCGAAGTCTTTCTATGCTGCTCTTTTTATAATTTGTCCAGAGTTCACATGTATATAACGTTAAACTTTGTTAAAATCCGTAATTGAAAATGATATTCGATACATAATAAAAACACATTGAATTATGCAACTTTTAGATTCTTTTTAAATCTGTGTACAGCCCCATCCTAATATATAGTCATCAAATATGGATCCTGACGGAGAGATCCTTTTGGCAGCCCCGGAAGGAAAGCGACTGGTGGGTCGCCGCAAATTAAGCTAGGTGAAGAAATAAAAAAAATGTATGATATCAGAATAGGTCTTGACTGATTAATACAATGGGATGAAGATGATGGTATTGAATATTGAGAACTTAATTTATATAATATTTTGATCATATAAGATGAATCAATTGCAAAGATACACAAACAGAAAAGCTTTCTATTTATTACGGACCCGAACATAATATTTAATTAAATTAAGTAAAAATATTATGTTATTTAACAGAAGCAGATCCATTTCTTCCAAAATTAAATATAAAACCATCTCTTTTTCTCTAAAACCACATTTCGTGCATAGAAGGTTTAAAAATATTGAATATTTTACCAAAATAATTGAGGCTTAATTGATGCATTTCAATTGAGTTAAATATATATTTCAGCTTTATATTTTAATCTATTTTTTAAGCTTAGGTCGATAACTTTAAAATGAAATAAAGGCTGCTGTTCTGGCTTTATTGGAAATATTATTTTATTTATTTCACGACTTTCGATGAATTTACATAATTTGCAACGTTGTTCTCGCGTAAGTTTATTCGTGGTTAAATGAGTACAAATCAGCTTTTAGCTGTCGATGAAAAATTATTGCTAATTCAAAAAACAAACCACTAAAAACACTATGTTTAAACACAAATGGCATAAAATTATCTTTCCAAAAAAGCCAACACCGTGGCCTTTAATACGATTTTGATGTGTTTTGTTTTATTTAATAGTTCTCTAAAAAAGCCCCTTCCAAATACATTACTACGCAATACGTTATCTCTGTTCCTGGAAATTTGAAACCCGTCAGAACGTTACACTATTATGCATTGGCATTATTCCAGAAAATACTTCAGACTTCTGAAAGTTTCCAGCTAACAATACCGTGACCGACATGCGACAGGCGAAGTTTCCTGTAAAATCTGCAAAGATCCGCAAGGTAAGTGGCGTTTGTCGTGTACTAGCGGGACTGCGTGCGCGGTATGGGACATACTTCCTGTTCTCTGTCCTGTTCTTCTCAGACACACTGGTCTACTGACAGTTTATATCTACTGTACTATCTTATCTACTGCAATAAACTGCATCACGTATAAAACATGTTCTAAAACCGCACCGAAATCTGATAAAAACTACCTGAGTTGTCGTGTCCATAAAACTCTTTTTATCCCTGTAGTATAAATGTGTCGATGGTTTAAATGCAAAAAAAATATCAAGATTTTAAAAGAGAGGAATATTTTTTTTTCAAGATTTAGAATTAATTTTTAGATAACTTAAGGCAAGTAATAACAAAACTAAATTTTGAGCCACATAAATTGTCTCTTTTTAATAGAATGGAAAGACAATCGTCATCGTGTTCATTTTTTTCCTTATACTCAGGATATATGTTTTCAATTATTTCCGAAAAGTCTTGGGAAATACTTTCTTTGTGTTATAGTTTGCATCAATTGTGGGGTACAAAAAAAGCTAAGGCAGCTATATCCGAAAAAAAATAATGCAGTCATCGAGGATTATTAATTAATAATTTATAATGTACTGAATTCGAGATTTTATAGTAAAAATTACATTAAAATTTATAGAAATCATGATTTTCAAAAGGATATATACATTAATAATTTAAAATTAAATATCCTCGGTGACTACAATTAAAACATTTTTTAAAATTGTTTGGATATTGCTGTATTTGCTTTTGTACACCACAAATATGCTAAATAAATCTGCATTATTATCTCGACAGCAAATTGTTTGAATTGAAGATAGGTTCTTGTGTCATTAAATCATTGATATTATATTATTTATTTATTTATATTTGTTCGGAAAACCAACAGTTAATTAAGTAAAAAATGAGAATTGGAAACATAAAAGAAAATTATAGATTTTCCTTGCAATAGTATGCTAAGAATATATAACATCACACATAACTATCTTCCATTTCTTTCTGTTACCTTCAATATCACCTCGTTTAACCTCCTCTTTACACTTTACGGGTCCAAACCATCTCAGTGACAATTTTCATTGTTTGCATTTCCTATTTTTTTTTATCGTTTACATTTATAATACTATGCCAAACTACATAGCATTTCACACTATTTTAATATACAGTAAATACATAGATTCCATATTTATTCCTAAACTACTAAAATTCTGTTGCATTCAGTTTGTATACATTGTTTTTTCTTTTGATTTTGCTATTCCAGGACTTACTTCGGTACATCTCCACCAGGACTATAATATGCAACATTGTAAAAATATATAAATTGTACTGAAAAAGAACAATTTCAAGCACCTATTACACCAAAAACTTTAAATTACCCCACTGTATCCAGACAACAAGCAGTTGAACATGTTCGTCACCTCACGATAAATAATTTTGAACTCTTTAAACTCTAAGCACTGACAAAAAGAGACTTTAATTAGTCGCTTGATAATTAAAGTTTTATCTGATCTATTCTTACTGGGACAAAAATCTCTATCTCAGCTGGTAAATTTGGACACTCAAGGATCTGGTAGATCTTTGACAATTTGTAAAGCAGGTAGACGAGTAAACGAATGCATTAATATGTATGTATATTTCATAATATTAATTAAACAATCCTGGAGTCGAAAGAAAGATAACCTACACAAGGACTACCTTAATTGGATTGCCATTTCAAGGCTTGATTGCATGTTTGATGATTGTGCTGTATCAGAAAGATTTAATTCTGTGTGAGAAATGCTACCCCCAAAGTTAAATTTTTACACTCGTGCTTATGTGTGTACGGTACATAAGGTAGGCAGGCAGCGGTGGCTGTTTCAATGGAAATGAAAATATGTTGGGATGGCCCTGTTAAAAGCCGCAACAACCGTAGAACGTGTATGAGAAGATGTATGAATGTGTGTGCAAGTGGTCTGCCAGGATAGAAGAGTGTGGCTTTCAATCCTCTCTGCCTACCCCTGCGGAGAAACGGCTAAAAGTGATGGTTAGTTAGTTAGTTAGTTTTTATTATGAGATAACTTACTGTATGTGAATTTATTATTGTTTTACGATTTACAAAGTTTGCGCTATTGATTTTCACTCTACATTATTTCTTTTTTGTTTTTGAATTTCTATTTTATTATGTTTTTCTTATGCTACTATTTGAAAGATACGTGCTTTTTACTTTACATAATATTTATCTTTATATATTTGTGTCTGTATTTAAAGTATTTTCTTTCCACTTTATGTTCATATTATTTTTACATGTTATTTTTTTTCTTTAAACTAAATATTCTATTAATGTATACTTTATTTATCTGTTTGTAAAAGCCCTGTCGGGCATTAATAAATAAACAAAAAAATATAGGAAAATATGAATGAATAAGTAAGGTAATTTTACAAAAAAATAGAAGAATTAATTTGTTAACACAACGTGATAAATATTCACATTTTTTGTATATTTAATTTAATGAGATTATCGTAGAGTCATTTCCAATTATAGAATTTATAGAATTGTGGAAATTTGTTGATCCTGTTGATAGCTATACATTAATTCTATTTTTCTATTTCACTATGGATCGATGCAAGTTTACTATTTAGGAGTAAAATTCTTACTGATTTCTACAATTTAATTTATCATAAATTATTTTACTGAGATAAAATAATAATCTTTGCCAAAGACCCTAACACCAGAAGAGTTAAAATTTATTTTACTATGAGATTTCCCGAGAAGACTCAATCTTGGAGAATAAAACTGAAGGAGACAGAGGTCCAGACGTGAATTTAATCCCAAAACTCCGAGGATCGTTCCACACGAGCAACTCTCTGGCTTTGAACAAACGTAAAACTATGCAGAATGTCTGCAAACTCTCTATTGTAGTACCTACTTTAAACTCCAGGTAAATGGAGGCTTCCGTAACCGCATATATTTTTAGTACTAAATACACTTAAAAATTCTTGCGTTCAGCTCATTGCACTTCGCGGAGTTTTCTTCGCTTCACTAGAAATTTTCCTCCTCAGAAGTTTTTCCGGAGAAGTGAATCTTTTGACGCGATAGAATACTGTCTCGTTCCCGCTGCGTGAATATTTGGATATATTTCTACGTGAACTCAGGGCGTTTATCGAACATATTTTTTTTTCAATTGGTTGAGCAACATTGCATAATAACATTTTAAAAAATCAAGCATTTTAAAGTAAACAAAATATTATTAATAATCGATTACATTTAACTACAAGTTGCGATGGCTCCTCTTCTTCGCCTTTCAGCTCGATCCTACTCCTAACTGAGTTTACGCCTTGTTAGAGGCAAACAAGCTATCTATCTACGTCGGGTGAAGGCTCTACGGTTTTAACGTAGTATTTCCAGACACCCTCGCTTTATTCAAGACCTCGCGTATTTAGCAAAGATAGGTATTTTATAAGACTTATTTAAAATCGAATCTGTTAGTAACAACTCCCTTATCTTTTAACAACTTCCCGCGTGTTTAGCATAAAATAGGTATCTTTATAACGCACAGCTAGTTTCCAGAGATCCGCCAATACTATACTTAGTAAAACGAAAATTTAACTAAATTTGAACTCTACCGTTTCCTGAAATTCTGCGAATATTATTCTGTGAACCTAGTAAGACGACAAAAATAATTAACTTTATATAACATAGTGATTTCCGAAGTTCCGACATGCCAGATTAATTACCTTTATAAAATAAAATCAAACCCGCACTCTGAGTTAAAACTCTTTTAACAGGACCTCGCGTATTTAGCATAAGATAGGTATTTTTACAAGATTTATTAACAATTTCCCGCGTGTTTAGCATAAAATAGGTATCTTTATAACGCACAGCTAGTTTCCGGAGATCTGCAAATATCAGTTCTATATATGCCGGACTAATCAACTTAATAAAGCGCAGTGATTTCCGAAGTTCTAATATGCCAAATTAATTACCCTTTATAAAATAAAATCAAACCCGTACCCCCCTTTTCTTTTAACGTGAGCAACCAACAATGTCGAAGAGTATATTTACCCGTACACAACTTTCACTTGAAATCAAACTATAATTTTCACTATATCCACTGGGCACTCCAAGTCGACGGCAACTTTCACTCAAAAAAACAACCGACGCGGATTTCACGTCCCGTAGACGCTTCGCACCAACTGCCTGATTTCTGCTGTGTCTTGACATTTTAAAACCCCCCTAGCGGGAAAAGGTCCTAAGTCGTGTGTTTCCAGGATTTTCAATATTCTACTTCTCTTGAAACCAAATTCTTTGTTCCTAAGATTCAATTTGGCAAAAAAAAAACATATCTCCACTCGGATATGTCAGTTGATCCCACCTCCTGTTGCCGTCTCTATCTCCATCCCTGTGCCCATTTTGGGACGGACTTGGTGGCTTCAGACGGTTTGAACTCGCTTCACACGCGCGATAATTAATTTTTAATATTTAATTTCTAAGTTCAGTCCATATTGTCGTTTGATCAACCGTAACCACAATCTATCGGGTACTCCCCTAAACATAGTTGATGTTTCTTCATTATCTACCATTATCATGTCCCGTTCTCCCGTATTTTCACTCGTCTTTATCGGAAATTTAACGTTTCTTGGCCGCTATATCATGGGATCAATTTCCATATATTCACCACGTGCACACTGCATACCTAGATATAACAATCATCCAAAGGTACTATACCTAATTTTAAATTAATTTTGGGCGATCTTTTCTCGTGGGTCACCCAATGAATCCTGTCTTTTGGCCGCGACTCTCCGCGCACAGGGACGTATTAGCTCCCTCCGTTGCGGAATTTAAACATAATTTGTAACCATTTATTATTATTTTTATTGGCAGTAAGATTGATCCACAAGATAACTATGTTACATAGACAGTGAATATTCTCGAACAATATAATACTGGAAGAGTACTATTCGCTATAACACAATAAACTATTAATGTAAGTTAAATTAAATTTTTAAATTCAGTGGAAGATTTTTAAGATCGTTTTGCTTTTAATTTTTTTCCCAAAACAAATAAATAAATAAATAAATAACACACAGATACACACTCACACAACCCACTATTGGACATGTTTTTATTATTCTTTTATCGATTGTATGTATGTGTTTTCGCGTAATTGGCCCAAAACTCTGTGCATCAATTATTGTCTTTTCTTCAAAGATTGATTAATTATATGGCTGTAAGAGACCCAATAAATGAAAACAAATAAAACAAATAAGTAAATAAACCTCCAGTGCCGCAGGCAAGGCGTCGGATTAATTCAGTGCTCATTTATTGCCAAGGCACTGGACGCCTCCGCTGATAACTATATACCGCTCACCATGTTCTTAGAGGTGTGTTGAAAGATTGCTAGTATCTGTCGAATCGGTCTCAAGTAGTTGTCTGTATTTGTACGTTTATCATTATTACATGCTCTTGCTATATCCGTCCCACTTCACATTATTGTTCCTCCCGTCTTCGAATTTCTATCACACTATGTTCTCCTATGTTTTTGGTACTTATATGCTTGCTTCTTCGCGTTATATTACATTTACTCCCAATTATATTTGTTTCATTTATCCATCCATCTATAAGATCCCCCATACGCTTTATCCTTTTATTTCATGTGTATATGGGCCGCAAATTCATATTATTTTATTTACAATATTCTTATCTAGATACACTTGTTCCAATTATGTTTTGTGGTTATTACTACCAAACCCGGCGAAATCTGAGCTAGAATAGCCAATCGTATACACGTTACCCGTCCTGTTGAAACTACGCTAACGTCGGACAGGTTTGTAGTGATTACATAGTTAATATATTGTATCTATATTCGAGTATATTATTTTCTTGTCGTGCCATTAATATGCTTACACGTTATCGTTATCTCTTTCCTAACGTATATACCGTCATTGCGCAATTACCTATCTGTTGTAAAAGCCTGAAGAGCGTTAGTCCTACAGATAAATATAATAGAATTATAGTTAACTTCTCTACCCGCCTACGTTATTCGACTCCCGCGAAACGAAAATGAATCATTATTCGCTCCTCGATAGAGCGTCAGTCTACAGATAAATATAATGGAATTATAGTTAAATTTCCTATCTGCCTACGTTATCCGACTCCCGCGAAACGAAAATGAATCACTATTCGCTTCTCGACAGAGCGTTAGTCTACAGATAAATATAATGGAATTATAGTTAACTTTCCTATCTGCCTACGTTATCCGATTCCCGCGAAACGAAAATAAATCATTATCCGCTCAGTTAAGGTCACCCCTCTGGTACATAGTGTACGTTTTATCCGTGCCTCACGGCCAATTCTTAAAAATTATTTATGGGCGTTTTCCTCGCGCGATCCCCCGATTAGACCTGCCTTCCTTAGTTTTGCTCAATATTCTGCCTCTCTGTTGCACGGGGATCCACTCGAGATCACGATTAATGACATTTAAGCGGTTTCAAAACCACAGCAAAAAAGGCCATAATTCAGAAACCTCGTGGAACTGTCAATATCATCGTCACCTTAGAGTAGACGTTAATCGGTTTTTTAACGGCTTAAACTGCAATAAACGCGACCTAAATCTACGAAAGCCGTGTTCAGTATTTTTTTTGGGAAGCACATGTGGACCGCTCGGACCGCGCCGATCGTCAACCATTTGTACCAAACGCGGCTTTACCACAAGATTAATATGTTTTATAAGAATTGAATATTAACTGCTCGTAACCTATATCCGATCAATCGCTACTAACTCCGTCCCAATACTAGCGTTTCATCATCCCCAAATTTTTGTAGCGCCAATACTCCGCCAGGTGGGTTTAGCTCAATTTTTTCCCGCGTAGCATTTAAATCATCTTAGAGTTCAAAATAAAATAATAAAATAAAATAAAATAAAAATCTATAGAAACAGGTGATTCATCACAAAGTCCATTTCTAAAATAGGGTCGCTCAGGTGGTTTGGGCATGTTGAGCGAATGAATGAGGAAAGAATGGTAAGAAACATATATGATGCAAGTGTTGACGGCGCCAGAAAGAGATGGCGACCACGGAAGACGTGGCATGATCAGATTAACCAAATATTGGAAGATGGTCCTGTTAGAAGCCTGAACAACCGTCGAGCTTGCATGCGAAGATGTATGAATGTAGACGAAGCGAGAGTTGTATGTCAGGACAGAAGAGTATGGCGCTCTGTCCTCTCTGCCTACCCCCACGGAGAAACGGCGTGATGGTAAGTTAGTTGGTTAGTTTGTCCATTTCTAAAAAAATTTCCAATAATTTTGTGTAATCAAGAACTTCAGCAATAATTATTAGAGTTTAGGTTGTTAGGTCGTTAGATATATTTAACTGTAAATGATTACGGAAATTTTATACGAACCGTATATTTATGAATCGAAAGACTTGGCCTTTCAGTTCTGCGATGCGAAACGTACTGTGAATGCAACAAAAAAACGTTGTCCTAACGTCGTACTCCGTACAGTATAATCCTTTCCTATTTATTGAAGCATTGAATATTTCCCTGCTTGACCATATCTTTACTATTTATCTGAGTGTCTTCCAGGAATAAACAGTGAGAATACTGAAACATGACTTTTTCCCAAGCGTATATTTGGGAAAAAATCGAAAGTAAATATTTATCTCACAGAATAGTACGAAATGTTAAAATTTGAATAATATGATGATTATTGCGACAGGAATATTACAAGATATATCTTAATTTTAATTTTTTTCAAAATATTTGTTATGCTTAGAAAATATTCATGCTTCAATGTTCTCACTGCACGCCCATAGTATCTTCGTACCATATTTTGAGTATAAGTAAGAATAAAATAGTTAAACGGAAGATCGACAGTTTACGTCTTGCGATTAAAATTCTATTTTATATTGTTATGGCATTGTGGCTGTGGGAGGCTTACGAAACATTTAAAACTATTTAAACTTTTACTTTTACCGTGACCACGCAAAGTCACGGGACATGAATTTAATCGGAGCACTATGTTTGAATTCGCACTCAATGTTTCTAGAATATTTCATAAAGGTTCGCACTATCTATTTTTTTTTTATTTTTTTTTTTTTATTTTTTTTTTTTTTATTTTTTTTTTTTTACATCTCAGACCCACAAAACATCACATTGATATTTGTCTGTAGGTGCATCAATACATATATATAAATAAATTGTATATACCAGAAATACATTCATATTAATTAATTACAATAGATCTTATAAACTCAAATACAAATCTACAATACTATACAACAATACAAGAAAAAATACAAATATTACCAAAATCAAAATAAGTCTCTTTTATTTAATAACATATTCATTAATTCTGTATTTTGCCCTTTTTTATTAATATCCATTTTGACACGACATGGGATTTTATTAAATATTTTTGGTATGACATATTTTAATGTTCTTTGTTACAAGAATCTTCGCTGCATCTTTTTGTCTATAGCCAGGTAGATCTGCTCCGTATCACGCGTAAGCATCAATCGCGCCGAATATTTGTCGCATGGTCACACAAACCGCCGCACAGTTTTGTTTTTATCTGTGGACTTCTGTATCGCTGTTAAATAACAACTCTGACATACACTAAGTGAGCAGCAGTCGGTCGATCTCTTTTATATACAATGTGGCGTCGCGATGGTTCCGGAATCTATTGGGTTAATGCAGACCTTTGTATTAATTTCCAATTTATTACATGCGATTCTATCTGCTTTTACCATCTCGTGACTATATCACAAAATACTGAAATCAGGCAGCAATGCGATCCCTTTGGGAGATTTATATTCATTCAGACTGATGATGATGTTGATGATGATAAGGATACAAACAATATATTCCTCCTTTTGTATTCGCAGAAAATTTCTCTATTGGCTTCAATATGTATTCATTTTTAGTAATTTTCAGCCATTTTCACAATATGACACACGTGTAAAAATGTTAACGAAACACCATCTGTGTTTTATTTTTGAAATGACGATTCGGTCCCCTGATAACAGTCCCGAATGGCCTGGGATATTGTAAAAAGGTCTAATTGAAACCCTTAGAATGTGACCGCGCACGGATTTGGGGACTTTCCGTGATCCTTTACGCTATGAACAGATATTGGTTTTCTCGAAGGTTCTAAAGCCCAGTTTTTCAATGTATTTATTTTTCCCTCTTAGCGTTCAAAAAAATTACGGGAATTTTCCCGGGGATGTCAACAGAACATTTCAGGTTCGTCTTATTTTATTTAATGTCATCTTAAGCCAAGACGTGGTCTATTTCGGCTATTGAGTAGCTGAGATATAAGAGGAGGAAATGAGGAGAATGAGGCTGTAACCTGTATATTCAGATCATTCGATGAGTGAATATTTATTATCAGGCAAATTATATATTTATAATTTTTAATTAAATAACTTTGTATAAACCACTTAAATTAAGTTATTTAATCAAAATTTATAATTATGTCCAACCACAAAGTAAACATCAAAAACATCAAAATATTTAAATATTTATTGTTATATATTTAAAGCATTAATATATATATTTGTAGGCGGCCCTCGTAGCCGAGTGGGTATGACATTGGCCTCTCACACCGAGAGTTCCGGGTTCGATTCCTGGTAAGGTCACAATTAATCTATGTAATTTACTCAGGCCTGGGTGTTTTGTGATGTATGTTCACTTCTATAATTGGGCCTTTTGGCCTGTTGAAGTATAAATAAAAAAAATGTTTCCAGGAAAGTTTTCGATATACGATTTCTGCAGTGTGAAAAGTTACCTTTTATTCGAACAAGTGTATTGAAATTACACTAATATGCGATGTAAATAAGTGTCTCGTACGCATGCATTAAAGAATACATTTTTTTAAATATATTTACATAAGAAACATTATATTTTCCTTTTTTGTTGACTTCAAAAATACATAATAGCCATCATAACTTTCTGCTGCATCGAAGTCTTAATGAGATAATAATAATATAATATTATGAAATTTTCTAACGTGCTTTTTATAGCATTTCAATATTAACAATTTAACGTTACATATTTAAACGAGGAGACTCAGATAAAAAAAATTCTATGTCAAAAAGAGTAGTGAGAGGATTATATATCAATGGTCTCAGAGTGTATAGAAGATAATATAGAGTAAGGGAGTCCTACATTGTAAAAAAAACTATAATAAGTAGGTATATATAAAATATTAATATGTGGTGACTAGCTTAAAATACATTAATATGTCTTTTTGGTTCAGTAACGGCAATAATATGTGAGCTCTTTAGTATAATAAATGTGTGGTTAAAAATGTGGACAAAATTAACACTGTTGAAATAAAGAATTATCTATAATAAATATGATATGATAAACTTGCATATTTGTCTATTTCGTAATTATGTTTTTTTTACTTATTAAAACATACAAAATCTTTATTATTATAACTGGCTATTATCTCGACTTTGTACTACATTATTTTGTAATTTATTTACTTTCATGAGGGGTCTGTATTTAGATTAGTTATTAACTACACCCGAGAAAGAGTGGGATAGTTCCTCTCGAGTGGGGAATAAAAAACAAAAAAAATGTTAAAAAATAAAATGTTGTTTCATTTCAAAGTAACTGCCACGCAAAATAATGGCGCTCTCTGTTTATTCGTATAAGGGAAGAAATTTTGTATTTGTTTTGTTAACACGTGTTTTAAAATAATACGTGTGGAGGCTTATTCGATAAATTTTCTGTTACTATTCACAACAAATACATATTTTAAAATGTTAATTTTTTATCTTACAAAGTCCTAAATATAATACACCATCATAAATTTTAAAACCAACAAACGCTTATCACTAAGAACGTGATTAATTTTAAGGTGTTAATAAACACAATAACGCAATTAGATTTTCGTAGTTATAATCATTCAGCCATGAATTAATTAGGGAGATAACAGGGGAGGAGGGGGTAGGGCTATCAAGTTTCCACTGCTCCAGATATGAGGATGGGGGATCATTTGTATTGGGTATGTTCATAGACAGGGAGAGATACGGTGATTAATTAAAATTGGTAGACATTATTCTCGGAGACGATCCGGCTCGAAGGACCATAACTATATTTCTAGTTTGGGGTGTGATATTTGATAATGTTTTTGCCACTTGAATGGAAACCGCTGCAATAGATCTTTATAATGATTTGAGAAAATTTTCTGTTGGCGTAATTGGGATAGTTTTTTTGATTGAATCGTAATACTCGACTTTAACAGACATCGTCATTCAGTTATAAATTTCCATCAAAACGTAGCAACAGATTTTTCATTATGATTTGAAAGAATTTTCTGTCTACATAATTGAGATAATTAATGTACCGGAATATTTTATTGTTACAGATAATCTGCCTTATTCTTATGATAGCAATGAAACGTAAAAATTATGTTTTGATCACTATTTTATATCGCTTTGCCAATCTTAATGTTTAGCAGATGTTGTTACATTTCGCATAGGCGCTTTACGCGTTTTGTTGTCTTGTGTATGTAACAATATCATTATATCATACTAAGAATAAGGAAGTGATTCTATCAGGTTGGCTATCTATCAATAAATCAAAGAAATATTAAATCATCCGATGAATTTCAGAGTAAAGTTATTTTAATTTACAACATATAACTTACGATTGGCATTTAATGGATTATATTATTATTTTAAGTAAATTCACCAAGTCACTGGACACGTATTAAATTCACGCATTATTCTTTAATTCACAATACATCTCAATTAATCACTGGTCTGTATTATCAGAAATACTGTATTATGGCATGCTATAATATTTTGTTTTATTCTCGCATGTAAATATTTCGCCCGATATCTTTCGCTGCAATTAATATTCGCGTTGGTAACACTGCGATCACTACGGCTTTATTGCCAGTTAAATCACGTTAGTTAACCGTCAAAATAATCATAAACTCTCCGCGGCATTGGCTTCTCTATTTATACCAGATATGTTGACTTTTCGACCCGTCGAGACTATTTTATATATCAATTTTTAACAGTATTTGCGAAAATGTCTCCGTCGCTTCCAGATTGTTGTAAACGTTTACAAAGTATTAAAGGACATCCCGAAATGTTATAAATGTTCCAAAGTCTTCGATCGTGTTTTTGTCACAATACATTATAAAGATTAATAAACATAACAAAAACTCAATTTTTTCCATACGCACCCCGAATTTATGTACGTTGTATATTATAAGTCATACAATTTGTTAGTAAATTCAGATCCATATTGTTGTTATGATTTGTTTAAGGTAGACATTGTTCATATACGCATTACAAACGTTTTCGACCCAATTTATCATCTTCACCATACAACAATACTTTATCAAGTATGAAATACCTTTAAAAATAAGATACTACAGATTCTGCAAAGTTACTTTCATGGTAGGTATATTTCACATCAAATCTAGAAATTCATCTCGACGTGAATAAATGTAATATAACATGTTTACACCAAAGATATTTATTCAAGAAATCATAGAAATTCTTGGTAAAATATATTTTTTCGCAATCCATTTATCTCTCACAAATACAACCATTTTCTCTGTTATCGACTGGATATAATGTATGGTAATTTTATGTTAATTGACTATTTAGGTCCCCTTGGTTTTTTCGGGCGCCGCGGTCACAGATAAATAATGGAATAACCCCTTTTCTTATTTAGAAAAGTAATGTCGCTGATTCCAGCGAACTTTATTTAGTATCGAGAGAGACCTGATCGGGGATTATGGCTGGTAAGTGAGGAAAATTCTTCTGCACATTTGTATTAATACCTTTCTATGTAGATTTTATCATTCGTTAATGCTTTCTTTACTTTCTTTTTGTTCGACCCGGTTTTCTTGTTTCGTCCCGATTGAATAAAATAACAGTATCACTAGCGCAAAGAAAACCCCAGAATTAATTTAAGTTCGCTTCGCGGCCGTTTAATCAGTTTTTCTTTCTTATTTTCTCTTATCATTGAACATTTTTAATAAGAAAGCCTGAACCATTTGTATTTTATCTGAACTCCACATGATATATATTTTTTCAAATGTTTAAGAAAAATATTTTTCGTTCTTAGAAGAAAATATGAACATTAATTATAATGTTATTATTACATGATAATGAATGGACGTCCACCGCATTCCTAGTACTGTGTTGTGACCGAAAGCTCCCATATAGGTCCTACTCATACGTCACCATTTTTTTTAAACTGAAAACCACCCGGTGCCGTGTAAAAGACGACAATGCAAGGTTCTTGCCGCAAAAAGTTAATTCACTGTTACAATGTTTTTTTATTATTATTACATAATAGATAAAACTAATATTGTGCACATTCAATAATAATATTTATTTTTCGAATACTTTAAAAGAATTATTTAAAACAGATAGAAAACATAAGCACAATTTAATTACACTTTTATCGACAAAATATTTTAATAATTAAGAGTAGTTTGTTGGTCTTGTGGTGACTCTCGCCTCGTGATCTAAAGGTCTTGGGTTCGAACCTCACTCCAGACCAGCAAGTTGTTCCTATTTTCATAGCAGAAGCACTTAGTTTAGTTTGAAAATGGTAAGAATATTGATGTGACACGTATTCTGTGTTCACATCTCTATTTAAAAAAATCTATCATTATCCCATAGACGGCGTTGGAATAACCCCTTTTCTGGTTCAAAGATAGCAAAGGAACTAAGAACAAATTTTTAAAATTTATTTATATATTTCAACGGTTACTAAACCAATTACAATAATCTGATGTAATAATAAAAATCTTTTATAATATAAAATGACAAAGTAATTTATAATGCAAATTTAAAAAAAATAATTTATAATACAAAATGAGATAACATAATAATGACAAAATTAAGTATAAAATAACAAAGATAAGATAACAGAAGTATAAAAAAGAAACAAGTATATACATTCAATACGTTCATATGTCCCTAGATATATGTATGTTTATATGTCCATAGATTTTGTCTGAAGTTCACTTGATATTCTACATAGTTGCCTTACGAATAAAAATCAAAATGTATCCAGAGACGGCACCTTTTATCACCACAGGTGACATTTGAAAAACTGTTTCTGTTCTATCAATACACTGGTTATTCGAGAAAAATTATAATCAGAGGTGGCAGGATATTAATTTGCAAACCATTATGGAATATTACCAAGAACATTCAGGTTAGGAACAAATATTATGTTTTAACTTGTTCCGCATTGTTCTTAGCCTTTGGTCTTCGCTATGTATGTATGTATATGACAACGTAGCTTGCAGAGAATTTGGTCTAGGAACCCCGTAGAGGCATTCACACCTCAGTACCTAGTGATGAGATGATAGTCATCCACGCAGGATCTAGCCAGAGAGTCAGCCGAGGAATTTTCGCTCAACTGGAACGTTCTAAAGCCGCCGTTTCAGTGTTTACCCAAGATTTACCACGATTTTCACCCACGTGATCTAATTAAATAACCCGAGTGATAGAATCCGATCTATTATGGGTATCCAGCAGAGGAAACCGGGTTTAGTCGGATTTAGTTCGTTAGTTCTAAAGCCACCGTTTAGTATTTACCCAAATTTGCACCCACGCGATCTAATAAAATAATACGTGTGAAAGAGCCAATCCATGCTCATGTGCGTTATAACACAGTATACTAGAACAGTAATACGTCTTCATACAAACTGGCCGCTACCCATTAGAATGTGTGCGTGCGTGCTCGGCGCCGTGTACGCACGCACTGTGACGTACACATTGACATAGAATATGGGGGCACAAGGCGGCGGCAGTAAGGGCCGTGCCTACGGTGCCATTCGCGCTCGCAGCCACCGCTTTAGAAAAAAAATGCGCTTCCTGAAAAAATGCCTTTTTTATGCTTTACTAAAAAGGTGTGTTGATTATCACAAAGACTGTGAGTTTTTAAAAGTCTACGTTGATGTTAATCAGCGTTCTTGCAATTTAAGTGCAGAAACTAGGTATACTAATTACAGACATTTTCGGGTTTCGTGTCTACCTTATGAGTTGGAATCTCAGACGCTACGAGTTAAAAGAAAGGCAGTAAAAATAAAGTGACAACCCTAGCGTCAACGCAAGAGTAGGCTAATAACTCGCCGACAGGCCGAAGATAAACTACTGTTCTGGGTATACTGTGGTTATAAGCTGCAATAAAAATGCGGTCATCATTTTTTTCAAATGCCTACCACATGAAGTTAAACCTAACTTAGTTAAAAATTTAAACCTAACCTAAAGCCGGAAAGAAATTCACAGGGATAACAGGGAATATACATACAAGATATCAACAATTTCAGGATATAAGCCTCACTGCATGTCTGCTAAGTCAAGGATTGTGAAGAGTAAAGAATTGAAGCATACTAGAGGGCCACAATGCTAAGTCATGAACACATCGATGAATACAGTTTCAACTGTGGATCTCGCTTAAGACGGTACACGTGCGCACTGCGCGAGATTTTTGGCGTCTGTCACCGAAATTGATTTTATTAAATTTTTCGACGTTGTAGTGTCGAAATATACAATATTATGTAGCATGCCACAGATTTTTGATGTGTGACATCTTTACTCCTGCTTTCCTGCAATCTGTGGCAGTGATTTCGTGAAAACGGACGGAAATGCGTAACAGGAAACTAGACGCCGGGGAAGCGCGTGGTATTTCATTTGAATCATGAGCACGCGCGGTGATAGAGTTGGCCGTCAGATGATATCAACCCATTTTCCGAGAGGTTGGTACTGTATTAATAAATTTATATGATACTGAAGAAAACACATTATTATTGTGCAGTTGCAATTTCAGAATGAAGTTCTGTTAATTTTAAACAAATTTTTATTAATCAATTATAAAAAAACATACAGAAAAATCAAATTAACGAAAAAATATTTTAACTGCTACCGGGATTCGAAACAATGGAATTTCATTCTATATTCAGGGATGGCGCGTTATCCAATTTCGCCACGGCACTCTGGTAAGTTAGCGAAAAATTTTCGACTTTATATGTAGTCTCTTTTTAATTGATTAACAGTTTTATTCAATTTTTAAAGCAGTCCGGAATGAATATTTTTCTAATGATCAAATTATTTATTCACTGTTTTATCAACATCGCCAAATTTTTTTAATGACAGTTCACAGTGCAACAAAATATAATATTAAAAAAATGCACATACATTTTCTTTACATGTATTAACTAATTAATAAATATATATTTATATTAATATTAAAGTATTTATAAATGAATTTTTAAAAATAAGTATCTGAAAAAAGTGCAGATCATTACAATGCAAGTGAGTAATAATGAATTATTATTCGAATGTATATTTCCATATTTAGCTTTTTTATATTTTGAGGTTAATTTCTATAGCTGCTCAATTTATATGTTTAATTGTGAGATGTCAAATGTTACACATCATATGCGACTACTGTAAGGATCGCTCATTTTTTATTTGACGATCAACCGATTGATTATTATATTTTTAACAGGAAAAGGAAATGGATTTTGCCGCAACTCTAAATAAATTTTGTCGTTAGGCACTGTTTACATTAAATATGTTTTCTATATCTCATATTACATAAGATTTTGATATTATTTATTTGCTACTAGATGGATTAACATAAATAGGTGGAAATTAGGTATTCGGAGTACTGTTTCTTGGATTGTGAACAGAATTAGCCGTTATCGATACAATTGTCAATACCGAAACATTGAATAAAAACGATTTTGACGACACATATCAGAAATCACGCGCACAGGCTAAAACTATAATTTAAGTTGATACATACAGCCCTAAGACGGGGAGAGACCTATTTTTTGCATTTTTTTGCTATTATATCTTTACTAGTCGACGCAAACATATCGTCACGCTTTATGCATTCAACCGAATATCACAAATATTTCCACAATGAAAAATAATTTATGAACCGAATTTGGAAGAATTGAGAATTATTATCTCCCCAACATAGAGGCGTATTATTCAGCAAGTAAGGGAATCTTTGCGAAGATAAGAGATATTCGGTAAGGAAAATATTTTCTCAACGCTCAAAATATTTCTTACCACAATTTTTTGCCTATTTTCGGATCTTTTTAAATCTTAATCTTGCCCAATTTTCATATAAAGGAATACATGTTCCGCCATTTTGGAGAAGGCAAAGTATATAGAATGACATTGATGTCTGTTTTGGCAGATAAACTTCTATTTTTTAGCCCTTTTCAATTAAGATAAAAAATATAAACCTAAGAGATTGCATTAAAATTATTTTTTGAATATTATTCTGAATTTACAATTGAGGGAATGTTAAACCTTCTTAGGAGATATTGGATCGTGTTTGTATCACGAAATAAATGCTATCTGTTCTTTCACACCACACAACACAACAATGGTTTTGACTACGTTTATATTTGAACATACTCTAAAATAATGTGGCAAAAAAAAACATGTTTCAGTACTAGAAATCGAGTTTTTCGTTATATCTCGAGACATAGTTATAGTCCAAGAGCTGGTAGATATTTTTGGGTAGATATTTGAGGCACCGTGAAATCTTGTACAGTACTTCTTTTGTTATGTCTCAATACAAAAACTTAGACCTAGCTGAAGGGTAGTGGGGTTTAATCCTGTAGAATTTCATACCAAAATACATAAACTACCAATCTAGGCCACACACACACATACGTGGCAAGAATGCCACATAAGTAAATCGAGGCACAAACAGGGTACACGAGCCATATGTAGGTCATTGCACCATCAGCAATTCCGATGATTAATCCACACACACAGCGAGACTTCAAGAAAGTTCTTTGTTCGGAAAACTGTATAAAAGGCAGACAACGCCTATACGGGAATGTCAGTCTCCCATCGGCGTAAGCCGGAAGCTTTCGCCCTTCGAGTATCTATCATTGTCTTTGTAATCTTACTTATGTTAAACTTGTAACTGTTTTATCGAGATAATAAAATTATTAAGCATTCCACGACCTTGGAAATTTCCCGTCACAGGACGGGTGGTGACCCTAAAAGCAGTTGCTTCAAAGTACATCCAACACCATCCTCAACCAAAAACCCCCAAGTGGTAACTCCGACGTGAGAAATCTGATCGATGCAGTCGTGACGTTTATCCCAAAACCCTTACATTATTAAATTAGTGAAAAGGGTTAAGCCCCACTACCCTTCAGCTAGGTCTATTGTTTTGTATTGTATTGTATTTGTATTGAGACATTATAAAATAAGTATTGTACAAGTTTTCACGGTGCCTCAAATACCTAGCCAAAAACGTCTACCAAATCAACTATTATTGGGATAGTGATAATATTTCAAAAGAAATTACCAATTAGGTATGTAGTTTCCTGAAACGAGCCTTGTCCACCTTGTGGGGTGACTTTCACAAGGGCAGGCTCCCTTGGCTCTACTCTGTTATGCTGAGGTTAGAAAAGGGACTTGGAGCGGAAGAAGATAAGTTAGTTCTTGGTCAAACTAGTTGAGAGTAACGCAAGCAGTTTCCTTATCGATTTTGTTTCAGTGTGAAAACTTTGGCAAGAGCCATCAAGGTTGTTTTCCCGTCAAATATGTTTTATGACTAATCGCATTTCGCATCGGAATCTCTTTTTTTGACAATTTTTATTTATTCGTTTATATATTTTATTAAATAGCGCTTTCATATTTATTCATGTACACAACATATATAATCCGCTAAACATGACGTTCTAGCGGTTTACCAATAAAACCAAATCTTCTATAAAGTGTTTTGTGTATAATTTTTTTAAATATATTAATTTTTATTTTACTAAATATGAGTTGATTACAGTCTGATATTTAATTTGATAGGTGAAACATATTATATTTTCTACAATAAATATTTTACGTGCTACTTTTTATGGACTTCATTTATTGTGTAATATTTATGTTAAATCCAGTATAAGAAGCCCGTGGTTCTTTTGAATAATTCCGCATCCTAATAATTTTGGTTTTTTTTCTCCCATCTCAAGAATGTGTTGTACATAGGATATGAATTGTGCTGACCCTAACATTTTTATAATAACAAATAAAATAATGGATAATTTGTGTAACGCAATTTATGTAAAAATTTCACCTCGAGTGCCGAGACGTTTGTAATATGGATATTTTATATTCTTTGTCTCTTAAAATAAAAATAAATTGAAATTATTTTATCCTAACCGCTGATTCGAGACATAAAATTTCAACTTTCAACAGATGGCTATAATTTAGATTAACTAAACGAATATGAAAGCTTTCGTCTTGATACATTTTTTTACATTATTTTTTACATTAAAACTGGGAAGACTTCGGTAGCTGACCGAAAGGTGAAGGAGCTTAGATAGGTCAAAATTTAGACCTCCTCGATGACATATTTGCTTTAGAGATTCTGAACTGGAGAAAGTTGGCACAAACCCGAGATGAGTGGAGGAAGACTCTTGAGGAGACCAGACCCACCAGAGATTGGAGAACTTTAGCAGTTATTTTGTTTTAGATGTTAATGTGCGTGTATTCGCGAAGGAATCAGTGTGACTGTGCACCACTGCCAAAATGCACAATCAGTCTGATGCATGTTGAGTGAACGCTGAAGGGGTGTGTGCGAAATGTGTGTTGCGTGAAGGTGTAAGACAAGCTGAGCGGGATGCGATTCCAGATGAATAAAAAGAGGCACTCACAATTAACTCGTTGGTTTATTGAAGTCACAAAACTGTACATGTTTGGAGAATGCGTTATACAACAATATACGAAGCGCGAGTTTGAGCGTGGTATCGCGGGCGCCGGGCGGTGAGAGAATGCTTGAATTTGCCGGCGCTTCGGGCTTCTCGTTGGACGATATCCGTTGGTTGGTCCGTTCGGGACGCTCGAGGGACTAGAGTCTCAACAGGTCTTGTTCCACCACGGAACTAAAAGTGATGATAATGATGAAGGCATTTTTTTACTCATATTATTGAATTCAGTCCATATAAACTTTTCCCACTTTTGTTAAAGATGCAGATTGTTTTTTCGTATTATTGGCGCATGGCATTGTTCTACTTTATCTGGTTACCGATTTTCTATTACCACCCCAATATTAGCCAATATTAATTCCAATAATACCCACCTAAAATGCAAAACTATCGGGGACTGTGATAGCTACAATCCGCGAGTGCATTCGCGCTCGATAGTAGTACCGGGTTTAGTTAAAATTTGGAAGCCTCGCCATGCAGAGCAATTGTTTACTTGGTCGACTCGAGTTAACCACTGCGATATACCACGTTAATGAAAGGTTAAATTGACGCAGAGATCATCGCCTTAAAAACGAAACACAAAAGAGACGTTACTCCAATTTGAACCATCCCGGAAGTTTCCGGACTAGAAAGAAGTTGGAAATCCGTGCATTTCCTATCTCTCATCCATTCCTGGATTTCTTTTTATGTTCTGCCAGAGTGTCGTGCGCGTAGGGTACGCGTACACAAACTTAAAGAAAAGATAAAAGAAATAAAAATTATTTTATAACATGGTTTTCTTTAGATATCAACGACTCAAACATGACGTACATGATTTTATATACAGCGTTAAAACCGGTGAACTTCAGCACAAGGCCACCCACACAGACGCACACAATACGGACGCACACACGCGTAACGTGATTAACTTAACGTCCCGTTTTCACACACGTTTCGACACTCGCTTTGTATAATTGACCCAAATTCCGGGCGAATACAATTAATTTTCATAACAAAACAGGCATTGTTTGGTTTTCAGCGTGCTGACTGAAAAAGTGATAGAGCTCATTCCTGAAATTCTGCCTCCCTGGCAATCAAATCCAATCGGTTACTGGCGGCAGGGCCGTCAGCGATATCTTTTGGGGCTTTATATTTTTGTTATTGTTTAAGAAATTAATATCACATATTTCATTTTTTAAAACGAAATGAATTAATCAATTAGAAAGACATGCAGAAAAATCAAATTCACGAAAAAATATTAGGCTGCTACTGGGATTCGAACCCAGGTCACCTCTTTTCCGGGGCCAGTGCTCTGACCACTAAGCTATAGCAACCCTCTATGTTTCCGTAGTTCTCATTTTTATTAATTGATTAATTTTTTATTTTTGTCCATAGAGCAATCCACTTTTTTGATACGGTAGTTCAAATTACTTTGCAATGCCACCGCTAGGTGGACGCCAGAATTACCGAATAATTCTTTTATATTTAGACAATACATTTATACAACATTTATGGTTCGAATCCCAGTAGTAGCCTAATATTTTTTCGTGAATTAGATTTTTCTGTATATCTTTCTAATTGATTAATTTATTTGTTTTTAAAAAATTTCACAGAAATTTGTTCTGAAAAATTACAACTTCACAAATATGAATGTGTTCTTGAATATATATATCAAATTAATTAAAAAAGTTATGACCGTTTAGACCGGCGATGGCGAACCTTTTATGTGCGCGAGCCAAAAATTATCAAATATTATTTCTCAATCAGCAATTATTGTGCTATAATTATTTTATTCTTTTAACAACATAGTTCGATGGGACGAAATAGGTTTGTTCACCCTTCCGCATTTAGTTCAGTAAGTTCTACCTCATTCATTCTTTCGAGCAAACTTTAATGAGGAAAAATGAAAAAAAATTGAGACAAAAATAAAAACCATAAAAAAAAGATATACTGTTACGGATAAATACTACGGTGACATCTGTAATGGTTTATGGGAATGAAATTTTTTCAACCACGGGTGGCGATAGTTAAAATATGATACAGATATATGAAACAAGGTGTGCATATTGAATATATACGTACACCTTCCAAAAGTTTGATAGATGTATATCATGAGTGAAATTGTGAATATAACATTGTGCAAAGTGATCACTAAAGCCAGCCATACTACATAAAGGTCATAAGCCCTAGACAAACCCGAAAAAGACTTGCTTATTTTCTTAAATAAAAATTAGATTCGTCTCTATGAGACATCTATAATATATCTTGACTAATGATGTTCAGAACTGTGTTCTTGAAAATTTTGAACATACTTATTCTAAAATATTCTAATATGATGTTATAACAAATAAGTAAAATTAATTATGATATGAAATAAAAATATTTCTGAAATTTGATGGCTTAATTTTAATTAATAACTAGCTGTGCCCGCGCGGCTTCGCACGCGTAGATTTTTGTATACTCTTTGGATCGTCATAGAACTTTCGCGAACTTTCTAGAGCATTCTCCTTCCAGAAATTTCAAGAAATTTATCGAATGTACAGGAACCTTCAAGACATACCGACACATTCCGCCACTCAGTTTAGAACCTTATAGAACTTTCGGGAATTTTCTAGAACCTTCTCTTTTCAGAACTTTCTAGAGCAGGTTTTTCCGAAATCTTTTAGACTCACCGACACAGTCGGCGCGCCTATTTTGAAACAATATGAAGCATTTGCAGCCTTCCCATAACCAAACAATGTGCTAGAAAGCACATTTTCGTCACCCACTCCCACCAACGCACAGCCACCCCCACCAAACTCACATATTTTCAATGTGACACCAAGGGCTATCCACCACCATAACCACAGGTTATTGGTTATGGCTGGTTGTGGAGAAAACTTGGCGAATAGGGAACACGGGTTTCTTTTTATATATATATAATATTGATATATTGATATTTTAAAATAATGACGTTTTGTAGAAGTACACTCGATCCAAATGCTTCAATTTTCAAATTCAAATCAGTAATCTGTAAATTGTTCACGTGCCAGCTAAATTAATGTACGTGCCATCCATAGTACGCGTACTCTAGTTTTGTCACTACTGGTATAGAGTATACCCGTACAACAAATTTAACAACCTTCACTTTGTTCATACAATCTATGGCCGCGTTTTAAATAATTAGTTTATCCTTGACCCCCGCGGCGAGAGAGGGCGAAATCCTGAAGACGCTGCATTGTGACTCCAGCGAAACTTCGAGAATTATATCTCTAGACATCCAAAAAATCATATAAATGCACATTCTATTTTAATTCTTATTTATTAGGGCTTAGATAAAAGCAAACCAATGTTCCGTCATTTTTTGACGGATTGCAGCTAGTACTACATTAAAAATGACGTACCTAACATGAAAAAAAGTTAGTCTGCAATCACTTCGTTCAGATGATTTTCCGAGTGTGTCGTTCATCCTGGAAGTCTACAGAGACTGTTTCTTCAATCTCACAATTCTCTAGAGCGCATCTTCCGTGTTGCATTTATCTTGAGAATTATTTGTTGCGTTCACAGCGTAACACCTGGGATCCTGTACCGCTATTATCCCTCACACACCTGCTACAAAGAAGACATAGACTCCACTATAAATTGATGTAGAACAAAAATATTTCAAAAGTGTTTTTAAGTTATCTGTATTGTCACGTATCGTGACTAGGAAAAAGTGAATGAATGCACTGGAAAATAATTAGCCATTTATTAATTTACGATTAAATAACTATTCAATGTACAAAGTTACTCAAAATGAATTAAAATCAACGCTATTCCTAAAATTTCACTTTTTCGCAGTATGTTACTCGTAAAAGAACACTTTATTATCGCTGGGTAACACCTATTTAACATTCGTTAGAACATTCCATCCAGTTCTCGCTTGCAGAATTTATAGCATTTATTTATTTCGCCACGTAGGTACTTCCACTGCATTATTCGCTTTTTTTATTGATCACAAAATTCTTTTTTCTACTTTATTCATTGCTTTCATTCCCACCCAACAGGCCACAATGGGCGTCGTCTGACGGCTAACTTTGAACGCTAACAAACTATCAAATGCAACAATAACTGCGCTGCGGCCGGCGCCGTATTTATAACTGAAAGTGCTGATATTTTAGTACTTTTAGTATTTTAGTATTTTAGTACTACAAGGTTCTCGTTGCTTCTCAATTAAACCAGGCATTTTTAGACGTTTCTTGAAGGTTTTAGATCACCCTGGATTCTTATAGGCCGTTCTTGATTCATCGATAGTGTTGTAACAACCGACATATTACCAGGGGTTTCCCACAGTATGTAATTTTTTTTGCATATCGTTACAGTATTGTGAAGTCATAAATATATGAACACCATTCTGTTTGTGTTTAGATTTATATAACTACAGGTCCACTTTAATATATGGTCACCAAATATGGATTCTTACGCAGAGAGTGCAATCAATAATTTTGTTTACCAGGTTTCTTTGTTCTTGAATGTTCTTCCTGACATAAAGCCTGAAATAATTAAAAATGATCAATGCTGTGAGATAATGACATCAAAACGTCTTTGATGTCCATTTTATCGTAGTGAGTGTAGATACCCTACTCTTGTTATGTAGTGATACATAATTACATAGAAAAGATATTATTGATGGTATTGTCATGTTGGTACTCAAGTACCCAACTGTAAAATACAGGTATCAGTGTGTTTATGTTGTATATGAATTATTACTCATAAAATTATATAATATCTTATATGCGAGCTACGCATAATTTTTTAGAATTTTTCTATATTTTATTATTTTAATTAGTTTTTTTAACTGATGTCATTCTTGTTTTTTAAACAGTTTTTGTATCAAATGATATAATACTTGTTTATTGATATCATAATATCGAAAGATTAAATTAAATTTTTATTTAATTTTGTTGAAAAGCTACTCACCTCTGATGATGATGATTTATTAGTAATACATATTTCTGGCATATTCTAGTGTAATGCTAATAATTGGGATGAATCTCATTACACAGATAAAAGATATTGCTAACAAAACTCCAATTAATCGAAGATAGGTGTCTCATTAGTGACATCTGTGGTCATTTAAGGGGACTGAAAAAGCTTTGTTTGCCGGCCGCTCTAAGGATTGTTGCGACACACATATGAAACAAGCCGTATAATTAAAAATATATACAACTTCCAAAAATTTAGTAGACACGGTATTATATCATGGGTGGAAATGGCGAACGTTACATTGTGTAAAGTGATCACTTAAGCCAGCCGTATGATAGGTCGTAAGCCCTATGTACAGCCAAAGATAGAATACCTACTTTCCCATAAAAATATAATTTCATCTCTGTGAGACATCTATACTATATTTACATATAACGCAACATTTGTCTCGCGGTTAGGATTGCCTCTTACAAGGGCAGTCAGCCCACATACCCGCTGTTGTTAATCCAAATAAAATGCGTGTACGCGATATTGTGGGTTATCTTCTTTTAAAGCTTCCTCACTAGGGCCGACCCTGTGCTGGTGAAAAATCGGCGAGCCGTGTTTTGCCTCGCCCGCCATCAATCATCGTATGGGAGAACCCCTCCACTCGTCATACGGTTTATATGCGGACCGCTCCGTGAGTGGTACGCCTTCCAAGCAGGAGCCTCTCAAATTGTTATCCTCCACGTGCGTACAGATTTAAAAAAAAATCAAAATAATTAAATTACAAAGTCCCTTTTTAAATAATTTTTTTCTATTACCAAGTCAAAATATATATATTTTTTTTTTAAATTTTTTACAAAAACATTTTTTTTACAAGAGAGTGCCAGTTACATTATGATGGATTTTTCTCTTCTACATGATTGACATAGGAGAGGAGTATCGTTACATTTTACATTTACAAAGAATTATATGACAAAATGTACATATTCATCAATATATATGTATAGACAATTAAGTTATAATTAGTAAGTAATAGGTGCATAAATATAATAATAAAAAGGTAATAAGTAAAGTAAAAAAAAGTATTAGTTTTTTATTTGTAACATTGTGGAAATTCATTTATAATATTTAAATAAATGAGGGTAAACAACACTGTTTTATTCCACTATATTTATTTTGAATTGTTAGAATATTTTCGGGATTTCTCCCATTGTCAATTACAACACGTTTACAACCCAAGTACAAGTTGTAAACGTGCTGTTATTGACAATGGGAGAAATCCCGAAAACGTTGTAACAATTCAAAATAAATATAGTGGAATAAAACAGTGTTGTTTACCCTCATTTTTTTAAATAATAAAAAGTAATAAGTAAGTATAATAAGTAAGTAAAATATGGTAATAAATAAGTAATAGGTACATATATAATAATATAAAAATTTAATTATTTCTGAAGGTATTTTTTCACGTTTTTTTAATATGCCTCATAATTTTCCTCAGTCCTCATTTCAACAGGCAATTTATCGAACCATTTCACACCTCTGAATGTGTAGTGATGCTGAGCGGTTGTGGTATCACAGGGACATGTAATTAACCAAGTGTTACATTTCTGCAACTTGACAAAGGATTCACGTATCATACAACATTTACAATTTGAAAGCATTTACTATTTTCACCTCACAAATTTCCCTTCTTTTTTTTTGAACTTCAATTACTTTCCATTATCAAGATGTTTTCAAAGATTCGTGATTTTGTCACGTGTCGTGGGTGCGGGAGGAATGAATGAAAAAACTGGAAAATCAGCGATTTTTTAAAATTAATGATAAATTAATTATTCAATGTTCAAAGTCACTTAAAATGAATCAAATTTAATGTGATAATAAATGAACACTTTTTTATCGCTGGGTAACACGTATTTATCACTTGTAGTATTAATCGCTCATTTTTATTTCGCCAATCAGCTTCGCTCGATATCCGTCGCTTCGTTGCCTCACGACTGGCCACTAAGCGTCGTCTCGCGCGTACTTTGCGGCCGATTTCACACTGAAAGAACTGTAAAATATGAGAAGGTTCTCGTTGCTTCTAGGCTTTTTTAGGTGTTTTTCAAATTTCGTAACCAATTCCAGAGAGCGGTAGTGTGTTCCAGAATGTAGTGGAAGTTCCTAGAAGTTTCTATGTTATTATCGTCATTGGCATGTTACTTTTGCCATTTCTTTACAGTATATTTGTGTTCAACGTGAATACAAAGATATTAAACATTTTTTTATAAGTCATTTTTTATTGAAAGTTTACATATTTTTAGTTTGTATGATCGAATCATCATACCACCATAATGCGTAAAATCTAACAATTTGATATATGAAGAGAATGAATAGGATATTATAAACCTACCATTATGATATAATACAAATAGCTTTCACGGTTAACGATGTCAGAACACATGACATGTTCTAGACTTGCATTTTTAAAGCCCAAATGTTAAACCACCAATTTTTTAATAAATTCATCTTAATGATTCGTATGTTTTATTCAAATAGATGCAAAAGATATTAATAATCTTGTTGAAATAACTGTATTAATAACATCACAAAACTATCATGTGATAAAATAAAATCAAATAAATCCTCTCCAATTTCGGGTGGAAATTTTAGAAAGGTCTGTGATTATTTTATTTGAAAAAAAACATCACGATTGCGTTAACCTTGTATACGGTATAAAACTCAGTGAAATAAAATGTTTACATGAAATAATACTCAGAGATACATTAAGGCTGCCAAAAATGCCTCCTCCGTTTTTACAAAGGTCAAACGGATGCAAATCCGCCCCAATGTCGGCTGAAAGACGCCCTCTCCAGAATAATGAACAAGTGACAACCCCTGTTGGTTTTTATAATAATTTTTTTTACGACATTACGAATTATTTATAATTTTTTTCTACGACAAACACTTACTAGCAATGTTCGTAATTCAACTTTTTATTCTAAAGAAAAAATCAAATACATTTTTTCTATCCCGTCTAATAACGCAAGAAGCAAATATTTTTCTGTTCTTTATTTTCTTCGTCGAGGATGGAGTTTAAAAAACAGTCTAATATATTGTTTTTTTTTTGCAACAAGCGTTTGCTCATTTATAAATGAATTATGGAGCAGTAAGCGCATTTTTTTTTACCATTTTAAAATAAAACTTGATATTAAATATATAATTATGTGCGTCATGATTTTTTCAGAGTACCTAGGCAAAAATTATGAATCTAAATACCGAAATTGGATTTTTTGTGATTTATTTTATAAAACGAATAGTAATAATGGAATTATTAGCGTTTGTGAAAAAAATACTTCATACTCGTAATCACAGTGAATACACGTTTTGCCTAGCCGCAATGGATGCATATGAAGGGTGCATAGCAAGGGGTGAAATGTCAAACTAGCGTTTTGACACTTTAAAAAAGTTATTAAAAAAGTGATTACCTATTTAAAGCCGACACCCGTGAAATAGTAATAATGACTTTTATCAAAATATTTGAACATTTTTTTATATTTCTTCTACCGGCAGTTAGTGATACTATTTTAAACTCTGGCGATTGTACGTTACATTAACGCGAAACTGTCATTTGGTGACAATATCACACTAGAGACAACATAATTAAAAATGAATATTATAAATAAATAGACATCAAAATAAGATCAAAAATAAAATGAGAAAAATATATTCCGGTACCAGAAACCAAACTGGGTGAAAGCCAGGTATTTAAACCACTTTATTATACGGGAAATATCACTGGTCTCGGAAAAAATATTTACAAAGACAGTGTACCTAAAGAAAATATATTTTGAAAAATTCAGTGTGTGCCCTAAAATGATTCGCGTCCTTGCTAAGTCCTATATGTTAAGTATTTTTACGGGTAAGGCAGGCTCGGCGGTATCAAAATCGCTATCATTGCCGACTTCGGGTTTGCTAGCCCGGGGTTCAAGTCCCACTTACGGCCGTTTAATTTCGTTGTTTTAGCTGTGAATTTGAATGAAATTACGGACATCACACGAAGTTACGGATTGAGAGACAGACGGAAGGACAGATGACGAAATTATTGTAATCAGGATACTTGTGCTATGAAAATATGACGACGTGGTTTCCTACGAGGCTCGAATCCTTGACCTTTGTTGATCACTAGGCGAGTGTTTTAACTACTAAACCAATAACATAAGTCATGACGAAAAATATCCTGTCTTGCAGTACCACACAACTCGATGTAATGCTTTCTTTCTTCTTCTTCTCTTTCTTTATCCGACATAATGTTGCATATTGCACACTGCATAAGAAGCCTGGAGTTACTTATAATATCGGTGTCCTTATAATGTTGTTTTTTTTTCTCCCACAATACATATTATTACTTCACGAATGTGTCGTACATATAATATTTATTGTGCTAATCCTTTCATTGATGCTGATATTCTTGCAGAAACCCCAACATCATTTAAAATGATACTCCTACAACATCCATTTTCTTGATAATAATTTGGACTCCTAGAACGCGTATTAGTAATTCTTTATTTATGATAATATGTACTCTCAGCTATAACAACCGCAATGCTCGTCTTTGCGTTGTTCCTGTTACTCTGTTACAATAATAATTGTTACCAATTTTATTTTACCTGCTTAGCAAGTTTTATAATAAAAATAAATTAAAAGCCTAAACGTTTAAATGCTTAAAAAATACATTAGTTATTTTCTTCCTAGCGAAGTATATCTATATGCCATAGCGAAAATAGTAGGTTAGTTAGGTTGAAAAATAAACTATCACTAGAAATATACATTCAGCAAAAACATATTTGCACTGTTACATAAACATAGCCTACACATAGTCGCCATTTTAACATACAAGATTACATAACAACGAGAAAACTATAAGATTCAATTTAAGGTCTATCCACTAACAAGATATCAATTCAGCCATCACTACATGCAGTAATGAACAAATATATTATTTAAATATACATATATTATAATATATCTAAATGATAATTATGCCACTTTTTAAAAAAAATGTTAAATGTTGTTACTGAATTGTTTTATCAAGATATTACAATCAAGATCCATATGATGATGCATCGTTTAATATACTTTAACAACGAAAGTTTCCTAGAAAAAAAAACACTGATTACATTTAAAACTATTCGAATAGTTTTGATTTATTTTCATGGATTCAATATTATCAAAAAACATTATTTTTTCGAAAAATTCAATTAGGTGTGTATTCCAGTTGTGATGAATCACCTGTTTCTATAGATTTTTTTTTTTATTATATTATTTTTATTTTGAACTCTAAGATGATTTAAATGCTACGCGGGGAAAAATTGAGCTAAACTGGCCGTAGTATTGGAGCTACAAAAATTTGGGAATGATGAAACGCTAGTATTGGGAGGGAAATAGTAGCGATTGATCGGATATAGGTTACGAGCAGTTAATATTCAATTCTTATAAAACATATTAATCTTGTGGTAAAGCCGCGTTTGGTACAAATGGTTGACGATCGGCGCGGTCCGAGCGGTCCACATGTGCTTCCCAAAAAAAATACTGAACACGGCTTTCGTAGATTTGGGTCGCGATTATTGCGTTTAGGGCCGTTAAAAAACCGATTAACGTCTACTCTAAGGTGACGATGATATTGACAGTTCCACGAGGTTTCTGAATTATAGACTTTTTTGCTGTGGTTTTGAAACCGCTTAAACGTCATTAATCGCCTTCTTAAGTGGATTGCCGCGCGAGAGAGATAGCAGAATATGAGCAAAGGCAAGGAAGGCAGGTCCTAATCGGGGGATCGCGAGAGGAAAACGCCCATAAATAATTTGTAATAACACGGATTAAAACGTATACGATATACCAGAGGGGTGACCTTAACTGAGCGGATAATGATTTATTTTCGTTTCGCGGGAATCGGATAACGTAGGCAGATAGAAAAGTTAACTATAATTCTATTATATTTATCTGTAGACTAACGCTCTTCAGGCTTTTACAACAGATAGGTAATTGTGCAATGACGGTATATACGGTTAGGAAAGAGATAACGATAACGTGTAAGCATATTAATGGCACGACAAGAAAATAATATACTCGAATATAGATACAATATATTAACTATGTAATCACTACAAACCTGCCCTACGTTAGCGTAGTTTCAACAGGACGGGTAACGTGTATACGATTGGCTATTCTAGCTCAGATTTCGCCGGGTTTGCTAGTAATAACCACAAAACATAATTGGAACAAGTGTATTCAATTCAATTCAATTCAATTCAATTTATTTCATGATAATATGTACATGACAAACAAAATGTTTAAGGCATACATATTAGAAGTATATATCAAAAATGAAAATATTTAATAAATTAAAAATAACATAAATCTGGTCAAAGGTGTAGGAGAGTCCCGCTTCGGAAAACCCCCTCAGACACATGGAATATATCAATACCCAAAGCGATTTTGTTCAGCATGGCTGTGGCTCTTCCAACAGGCATAACCATCGGCAGGTTGGTCCTGTATATTGGAATGTGAAACAATCTATGCTGACGATGTCTAGTGTAATTATCAGGAGCATACAAACCAATGCTCTGCATAATTTGAGGATTATCAATCATACCGCGCAACAATCTAGATAAGAATATTGTAAATAAAATAATATGAATTTGCGGCCCATATACACATGAAATAAAAGGATAAAGCGTATGGGGATCTTATAGATGGATGGATAAATGAAACAAATATATATAGGAGTAAATGCAAGTAAAAAGCAAGCATATAAGTACCAAAAACATAGGAGAACATAGTGTGATAGAAATTCGAAGACGGGAGGAACAATAATGTGAAGTGGAACGGATATAGCAAGAGCATGTAATAATGATAAACGTACAAATACAGACAACTACTTGAGACCGATTCGACAGATACTAGCAATCTTTCAACACACCTCTAAGAACATGGTGAGCGGTATATAGTTATCAGCGGAGGCGTCCAGTGCCTTGGCAATGAATGAGCACTGAATTAATCCGACGCCTTGCCTGCGGCACTGGAGGTTTATTTACTTATTTGTTTTATTTGTTTTCATTTATTGGGTTTCTTACAGCCATATAATTAATCAATCTTTGAAGAAAAGACAATAATTGATGCACAGAGTTTTGGGCCAATTACGCGAAAACACATACATACAATCGATAAAAGAATAATAAAAACATGTCCAATAGTGGGTTGTGTGAGTGTGTATCTGTGTGTTTATTTATTTGTTTATTTATTTTGTTTTGGGAAAAAATTAAAAGCAAAACGATCTTAAAAATCTTCCACTGAATTTAAAAATTTAATTTAACTTACATTAATAGTTTATTGTGTTATAGCGAATAGTACTCTTCCAGTATTATATTGTTCGAGAATATTCACTGTCTATGTAACATAGTTATCTTGTGGATCAATCTTACTGCCAATAAAAATAATAATAAATGGTTACAAATTATGTTTAAATTCCGCAACGGAGGGAGCTAATACGTCCCTGTGCGCGGAGAGTCGCGGCCAAAAGACAGGATTCATTGGGGACCCACGAGAAAAGATCGCCCAAAATTAATTTAAAATTAGGTATAGTGCCTTTGGATGATTGTTATATCTAGGTATGCAGTGTGCACGTGGTGAATATATGGAAATTGATCCCATGATATAGCGGCCAAGAAACGTTAAATTTCCGATAAAGACGAGCGGAAATACGGGAGAACGGGACAGGATAATGGTAGATAATGAAGAAACATCAACTATGATTAGGGGAGTACCCGATAGATTGTAGTTACGGTTGATCAAACGACAATATGGACTGAACTTAGAAATTAAATATTAAAAATTAATTATCGCGCTTGTGAAGCGAGTTCAATTCGTCCGAAGCCACTGAGTCCGTCCCAAATAGGCACAGGGATGGAGACAGAGATGGCAACAGGAGGTGGGATCAACTGACATATCCGAGTGGAGATATGGTTTTTTTTTGCCAAATTGAATCTTAGGAACAAAGATTTAGGTTTCAAGGAAAGTAGGATATTGAAAATCCTGGAAACACACGACTTAGGACCTTTGGCTGCTAGGGGGGGTTTAAAATGTCAAGACACAGCAGAAATCAGGCAGTTGGTGTGAAGCGTCTACGGGACGTGAAATCCGCGTCGGTTGTTTTTTTGAGTGAAAGTTGCCGTCGACTTGGAGTGTCCAGTGGATATAGTGAAAATTATAGTTTGATTTCAAGTGAAAGTTGTGTACGGGTAAATATACTCTTCGACATTGTTGGTTGCTCACGTTAAAAGAAAAGGGGGGTACGGGTTTGATTTTATTTTATAAAGGGTAATTAATTTGGCATATTAGAACTTCGGAAATTACTGCGCTTTATTAAGTTGATTAGTCCGGCATATATAGAACTGATATTTGCAGATCTCCGGAAACTAGCTGTGCGTTATAAAGATACCTATTTTATGCTAAACACGCGGGAAATTGTTAATAAATCTTGTAAAAATACCTATCTTATGCTAAATACGCGAGGTCCTGTTAAAAGAGTTTTAACTCAGAGTACGGGATTGATTTTATTTTATAAAGGTAATTAATCTGGCATATCGGAACTTCGGAAATCACTATGTTCTATAAAGTTAATTATTTTTGTCGTCTTACTAGGTTCACAGAATAATATTCGCAGAATTTCAGGAAAAGGTAGAGTTCAAATTTAGTTAAATTTTCGTTTTACTAAGTATAGTATTGGCGGATCTCTGGAAACTAGCTGTGCGTTATAAAGATACCTATTTTATGCTAAACACGCGGGAAGCTGTTAAAAGATAAAGGAGTTGTTACTAACAGATTCGATTTTAAATAAGTCTTATAAAATACCTATCTTTGCTAAATACGCGAGGTCTCATTTTAATTTTTACATTTGTAAGGCATATAATATTTCGTTATATGAAATGTTTCGATTAGACCGGGTTTATTTTAGTTATCGAAAGAATATTTAGTTTATTTTAATAATTTTTTTTGTTTATGGTTAATAGTAAGAGTCCGTTAAAATTATAGCGAATAAATTCTGGGATTAAAAATACGTCTAGTGAAAAATATATAGCTTATCTCGCGGGGTATCAGGTTCAGCCCATAATAATCTAGATTTCCATTTCGTTTAAAATTATATAGAGTAATTTCGTGAGAGTCGGGACTTATTTACAATTTTACAGATGTATGAAATTTCATTAGTCTAAAAAATTATATAAAATAATCTCGTGGGGGTCGGGGTTTATTTACGGTTCTACAGAAGTACAAGTTTCACTATTTTATAAAGTATATAAAATTGCTTCCGTTCGGCCCGGGTTATCTTATATTATATAGGAAAACATAGGTCCCGCGCTATTAAAACATATAAAACGTTTCATGTGGCCGGGATTATTACGCGCGTTGGGGAAAGTCTATAAGGTAAAAAAAAAAATATGTTTAATTTGATTCTGGTTATTTTATATTTTATGAAAGATATTTGCCTCGCGGACTCAAACTATGAAAAATGTTTCAATTAGTTCTGGTTATACATTAGGAGTGATGTAAACTTCGCGATTGTATAATTTGGGGTACTTCGTACTGTACGAAGACGTAAATCTCGCGTATAAAAACGTGTATAAAAAAAAAAACGTATATCATGTATTCAAACATATAAAAACTTCTAGTACATTGTTTCGTTAGACCGGGGTTGTATTATACTTATAAAGATGTTATAGGGCCTCGTTATATTGAAAATATATAAAAACCGCCTGGGGCCGGGTCTTCTTATTTATAAACTATATAAGATTTCGTTACATTTAGTTATATAAAATGCTATCGTTCAGGAATTCGCGTTTCATTTTAAGCATATATAAATATAGGGTCCCGCTTTAAACAATGTTAGTGTTTCGTTTAGAATTCGCGCCTTCATTTAATAAATATGAAACATGTAGATTCCAATTAGAACTATTTTAAAATGATTCGTTTAGGAATTCGCGTCTTGTATTATAACTGTGAAACTTATAATATTCGTTTTGAGCTAAAACGTGTGAACATAGAAACACTACAGCTTTGACCGCTATTTTGTTTACTATGCCTAGGACATTCTTGCGGTGTATTAGGCTTGATGGAAAACTTAAACTCTTACTCTGTTTAAAATATACGTAGTGTCTCCGCCTAGATTGGCTTCACGATATACCTTATGAAATTTGTAAGTTCCGTTGTCCTAAAATTATATAAAATTACCTTCGTTTAGATCGGGTTATATCATATTCCTCGTGGAACGCGTAAACCTCGTTGTCCTGAAACTAAATAAGGATGTTTCATCTAGACCGGGTTCATTTTACATTTTAGGAAGAATATAAGTCCCGCGTCTTTCACTACATAAAATGGATTTGGTAAGATTGGGGTTGTTTATACTCGTAGAAATTACAGAATTCCGTTATTCCTAAACCATATTAAAATGATAAATTATATTAAAATGATTTAAAATATATTAAAATTTTCCGGAGAGTGGATATCAAATATTCGAGATGATAATAAAATTATTTATTTATTTATTTTTATTTATTTGTTTACGCCCATTAGGCTTTTACATAAAGAGTATAAAATAAATTTCAAAAAGCACATTCATTAAAAGTTTCAGGAATAGCACCAAATCATGAGTCTAAAAATTAAAAATGTAGAGTAGGTAACGAGCAGCAATGCGTATAGGCTTTTACATTAAAAAATTATATCATAAAATTAAAAGAACATACATTAAACAATATAAATTACAAGTAGCAAATTATTAAAAGTACCGGAATAGCACCAAAACATGAGTACAGAAATTAAAAATATAAAGTACAAAGCGGCAATGTGTACGAAAAATATATATTACCCACCATTACATATTAACAGCTGAAGTCAGTAACGAAGCGGTATTGCCTCTTTAAGTGTAAACTTTACTTTCTCCAGACTGTCGACGAAGATGTCAATCATGCAACCATATTCATTACATCATATTAAGAATAATATAATTTTGTTATCAATGCACAAACTTGGCAATGAACTACCTACATATGTCGACATTTTAAATCTATCTCTCTCAAAATTTAAAAAACACTATATGATCATTTCTTTTCAAAATATTAAATTTTTATATAATGTCTTAAATTTTTTATATATATATAGCTGGCTATTCAAATTTAATATTGCTATATTATCGGTGAGTAAAAATTTCTGAGATCACTACTTTACACTTTTGCATATATACTTTTTTTACATATATTTCTAACCTCATTACGTTTAGACTATGTATATATATACCTTTTACATTTATACCCTTTATTTTTCTTTTACATTTAATCGTTTGTTGTATTTTAATTATGTATAAACCTGCTACTTCACACTTTTGCATATATACCTTTTTTACATATATTTCTAACCTCATTACGTTTAAACTATGTATATATATACCTTTTTACATTTATACCCTTCATTTTTCCTTTACATTTAATCGTGTGTTGTACTTTAATTATGTATAAACCTGCTACTTTACACTTTTGCATATATACCTTTTTTTACATATATTTCTAACCTCATTATGTTTAAACTATGTATATATATACCTTTCTACATTTATACACTTTATTTTTCTTTTACATTTAATCGTTTGTTGTATTTTAATTATGTATAAACCTGCTACTTTACACTTTTTGCATATATACCTTTTTTTACATACATGTCTAACCTCATTATTTCTAAACTATGTATATATACCTTTTACATCTATACCCTTTATTTTTCTTTTACATTTAATCGTTTGTTGTATTTTAATTATGTATAAACCTGTTGTAAAAGGCTATTAAGCCGTGTAATTAATTAATAATAATAATAATAATAATAATAATAATAATAATAATAATAATAATAATAATAATAATATAATAAGAATAAAACTAAATCGGCGGACCCTAAAAGTAATATGTATTGACCTTATAAAGATGTAGACTAGTGGGGTTTTATTATAGAAGCAATCAATTCTTTAACAACAACAAGTGGACAAGTGGTTGCTTCATGGGTTTGTTAAAACTTATAAATGGATGGAATCCTAGATTCAAAGCTTAATCCCGGTATTTCGGATAAATATAAGAATATGTAACATCAGAAAATAACGGGTAACGGGTTTTATGAAAAATATCGGTGCGTATAATCATTAGAGTATGATCATTAGAATTGGAGTCTAGTCTCGATGACCCGGGAAGTACGGATACGTAAGACGGAAATAAGGACTATGTTGCAGTATTATTAAGATATATAAATACTTACAATTGTCGAGCTAGAGTCTAATTCCGGTATCCCGAGGAATATAAATTCAAAGAAAGGGAAATAATGTCTAGTTTCGGTTTGGTTAGAGTATATACACCGTATAGTTGCCGAGGCTGGATACTAAGCCCCAGCTACGGAAACTTAAAAACGCGTGATGGCAGGATCAAAGGTTAGGTCGCGAACTATAGTTAATTAGGGGCCTGTGAATCGTGTGCGCGTGCGAGGCAAGTGTCCGCAATCCTTAGGTATAAAGTGAGGTACATAAAGTGAAACTACGATGCACTGGAATGGATATAATCGGCGGCAGATGGGTAAGTCATGTCATCCTCTTTCCGTTTTGAGATTATAACGATATATAAAGGTGGCGCACGATTAAGAAGAATGGTCTCGGGTTCGATACCCCAGACAGAGACGGAAGAAGCGCCGACAGTGAAAGCTAACCCCTGTACCGTAAACTTTAAATATTATTTTATCCACAGGTGTTTGTTTGCATGTTGGATCCGTACTGACCATAATAGGGGCGAATTAATTCGCCAAATAACCTTTCTCTGCATGTGTGTGAACTTCCAAGCATCATCATCGGCCCGTGTGCTCGACGCCGAACTTAATTATTCATCTCTATTTATTTATTTAATTGATGATTCATTAAATAATTAGGTATCTATTTGTCTATTCATATGCCGCGTCCCAGTTATATATAGTCAGGCGGCGTTTCGATAGCATCATCATCGGCCCGTGTGCTCGACGCCGAACTTAACTATTAATTTATATTTATTTATTTAATTGATGATCCATTAATTAATTAGGTATTTATTTGTCTATTCATATGCCGCGTCCCAGTTATATATAGTCAGGCGGCGTTTCGATAGCATCATCATCGGCCCGTGTGCTCGACGCCGAACTTAATTATTCATCTCTATTTATTTATTTAATTGATGATTCATTAAATAATTAGGTATCTATTTGTCTATTCATATGCCGCGTCCCAGTTATATATAGTCAGGCGGCGTTTCGATAGCATCATCATCGGCCCGTGTGCTCGACGCCGAACTTAATTATTCATCTCTATTTATTTATTTAATTGATGATTCATTAAATAATTAGGTATCTATTTGTCTATTCATATGCCGCGTCCCAGTTATATATAGTCAGGCGGCGTTTCGATAGCATCATCATCGGCCCGTGTGCTCGACGCCGAACTTAATTATTCATCTCTATTTATTTATTTAATTGATGATTCATTAAATAATTAGGTATCTATTTGGCTATTCATATGCCGCGTCCCCGTTATCTATAGTCCAGCGTCGTTTCGATCGCATCATCATCGGCCCGTTGCTCGACGCCGAACTTAACTAAACGATTAATTTCTATTATTTATTTAAAATTGATGATCATTACTTAATTAGGTATTTATTTGTCTATTCATATGTCGCGTCCCAGTTATATATAGTCAGGCGGCGTTTCGATAGCATCATCATCATCACCATCATCAGCAGTGTCCCAGTTATATATTGTCAGGAGACGTTTCAATAGTACCATCATCATCATCTTCATTAGCGGTGTTCCAGTCATATATAGTCAGGAGGCGTTCCGATAGTATCATCACCATCATTAGCAGTGTCCCAGTTGTATATCGTCAGGAGACGTCCCAATAGTATCATCATCATCATCTTCATTAGCGGTGTTCCAGTCACATATCGTCAGGAGGTGTTTCAATAGTATTATCATCATCATCTTCATTAGCGGTGTTCCAGTCATATATAGTCAGGAGGCGTTCTGATAGTATCATCATCATCATTAGCAGTGTCCCAGTTGTATATCGTCAGGAGACGTTTCAATAGTATCATCATCATCATCTTCATTAGCGGTGTTCCAGTCACATATAGTCAGGAGGCGTTCCGATAGTATCATCACCATCATTAGCAGTGTCCCAGTTGTATATCGTCAGGAGACGTTTCAATAGTATCATCATCATCATCTTCATTAGCGGTGTTCCAGTCACATATAGTCAGGAGGCGTTCTGATAGTATCATCATCATCACTAGCGGTGTTCCAGATATATATCGTCGGGAGGCGTTGCGATAGTATCATCATCATCATCGTCATCACTAGCGGTGGTTCAGCTTTATATCGTCAGGAGGCGTTTCGATAGTATCATCAACATCATCATCATTAGCAGTGTCCCAGTTATATATTGTCAGGAGACGTTTCAATAGCATCATCATCATCACCATCATTAGCAGCGTCCCAGTTGTATGTAGTCAGGAGGCGTTTCGATAGTATCATCATCAACATCATCGTTAGCAGCGTCCCAGTTGTATATAGTCAGGAGGCGTTGCGATAGTATCTTCATCAACATCATCGTTAGCAGTGTCCCAGTTACATATAGTCAGGAGGTGTTTCAATAGTATCATCATCATCATCACCACTAGCAGTGTCCCAGTTATATATAGTCAGCGGGCGTTTCGATAGCATCATCATCATCATCATCATCATTAGCGGTGTTTCAGCTATATATCGTCAGGAGTCGTTACGATAGTATCATCACCATCATTAGCGGTGTTTCGGCTATATATAGTCAGGAGACGTTACGATAGTATCATCATCATCATCATCATCACTAGCGGTGGTTCAGCTATATATCGTCAGGAGGCGTTTCGATAGCATCATCAACGTCATCATTAGCGGTGTCCCAGTTGTATATCGTCAGGAAACGTTACGATAGTATCATCATCATCATCATCATCATTAGCGGCGGTTCAGCTAAATGTCATCAGGTGACGTTTCGATAGTGACATCATCATCTTCATCAGTGATGGCAGGGTTCCAGTTACACATCAGTCGGAGATAATTAGGCAGATCCCATCATCATCGATGGCAGGATTCTAGCTGTACACCATTTGGAGAAAATACACCGACATCCCTGGCCAGGGGCTAGGCATATCCCTACTGTCCAGATCCACCTTTCCATCTACTAATACGAGGGGTCATGGCCCGTGAAACCACATGGCAACCAACCATTACAAGTATTTATTTATGTATTGTATATGTAAGTATATGTATGTATATTATATTTTATTAGTATGTATCTATTCGTACGTAGTGTATGAGGGGGCTCTTCACGGGTGGCACAACACCCGTGCGGATGTCTTCCCTCGTCTGGAATGGATTGAACGTATTGATGCATATCAGATTATAATAAGTACTACCTGGGAGGGTGGTTGCAGTCACTGTAGTGTCGCGAATGGCCAATGGGCTGCAGTTGCTCACAGGCGAGGGTTGGGGAGCCTAGGAAACTCCCCCTCCCCACTCGCATATTTTTGACTTGACAGGTGGCCCGGGACCATCTTTACAGTAGCTTCAGTATATATACCGTAGTTTAACTTAGTTTAACCTGGAGGAGTTGGAATTCGGGGGGCAAACTGGCTCTGAGCCCGGACGCCAGACACTGACGCGAGGGATGGTGCGGTACTTTGCACAGAAGAGGCCCAACATGAAAAGGCGCATCCAGGCTCAGGTCAACGTATCCGGAACTCGTGTCGGGAGAAGGAAGATGGGATCAGTCACCGATGAGCCTTTGGGTATGGAGGGGCCGAATTTAAAGCAACCACATTTTCCGCGTACACATACATTTACACATACCTTCTACAAACCCCTTATCCATTAGAACCCAACGTACCACTAGAATGAGACATAGGGCCAGATACAGGTAACGGAACTTAGGCCGGCTAGTAAATAAACGTAACAATGTAATTGATATAAAGATAATGCAGAGTAAATATAAAAGATCGTAAGGAATAAGCACAGCGAGATAACGGCGGAAGATAAAATTATTAATCAGCGAGGGCGTCGAAGACGGAATCATCCATAGGAGCGGCTACGAAGGACTCGAGGGCTTTCAGGGGATCTATGTACTCTATATGTGCATGCGCATGTGATAACGGCACGTTACTAACCTTTCCAGTGGATGGCGGTCGATCCCATACAGGTAGGACAATGGGGGATCGAGCGGAGAGGGCGTGGGAGCAGAGGATCGCGCACTCTGGAAGCGCAGCTACACCAGATGCAGTGGTTTCAGTCCGTAGGAATGATAGGTAAATAATATAGGGCCACGGAACATAGTATGTTTAGCAATTGCACCGTAGGGCTTAATTGACGTGCTAGGTAGTTTTGTTTGCGTTTTCCATGAACATTCACGAACTTCATACCCCAGTATTTAATTTAAGTGAAGCTTGCGTTAGGGTTACCACTAACCAATTCATCCCCTATAGTTCGAAACAAAAAATTACACAACGTGAACTGGGGAGGTCTTGAATAAAGCGAGGGTGTTTGGAAATACTACGTTAAAAGCCGTAGAGCCTTCACCCGACGTAGATAGATAGCTTGTTTGCCTCTAACAAGGCGTAAACTCAGTTAGGAGTAGGATCGAGCTGAAAGGCGAAGAAGAGGAGCCATCACAAATGGTGCCGTGACCAGGAGCCTGGGCATACAGTATGAAGGGACATGAATGTTGATGGAAAACAGGTGCAATTTACATGTTAGATTAGGTATAAAAGAGAAAAGATTATTACAATTTCAAAAAAAAAAAAGAGTGTATAGTTAACGGACATTTTAGTATTTAAATAATTACAGTAAATACTATTAGATTAGAAACAGCTAGAAAGTTAGAAGAAATAATAGTGTATCCCAAGTATCTCGCGCGTCGTACGATTCACAACAACGAATGCTCCACGTCTTGCCCACGACGGTGAACGCCATGATTAATGAACGATTCGCCGCGGAAAACAGGTTGCATTACGAACTTTTAGGACTGCGGACGCCTCGTATTGCGCATGACTCGCTACAACGAACTTCTCGGTCAGGGATCATCGGACACTATGCGTTTCGGTTAGCGAACAACTCGCCACAACGAACGATTCGTACAGCGAACCGTTAGGGTCACGGACATCTCGTATTACGTGTGTTTCACTTCAACGAATTCCTCGCGCAACGATCGTCGAGCACTACGCGTCTCGTTTAACGAACAGCTCGCCACAACGAACCTTTCAAATGCGAACGTCTCGTATTACGTACATGTTGCTAAGGCGCAATTTCGTATAACGTTTTGTGGTCATTTCACGTTTCAACCAGCGAACAATCCGTTACAACAAATTATTCTGAACTATGTGTATTCGGTATAACGAACAATTGGTCATCGTGAACACGCCAGGAAATGACCTTTAGTTAATAGAATTACGATTATCGTTTCGAATAACGAGTTATCGCTACGAATACGATTCTGGGCGATTAATAACGATCCATTAGGGGGGGCGTATGATGTTATCGGTTAGTATCGGCGAATGTTGAATTTTGGATTAGGGGGGTAATTATACCATTAGGGGGGAGCTATGGAGGACAGAATAGTATTAGTGGATTATTTCAGAATTAGGGGGGAGAGTTGTTAATATGGCTACGGTTCTGAGGGACATTGAGTTTTAGGGGGGAGAAGCATATTTTGGAGGCCGGTAAATGCGGAATAAGAGTCATTGAATCTTAGGCAAGGAACGAGGACTTGCTGGAACGACAGTTGATAAGCATATCTCCGATGACCTGTTTCGACGTGACGCGAACGGCAGAAACTGCTGAATGTTTCGTAAATCAAGAGGACAAGGAGGCCTTGGGGGGCGACTATAGTGTTAGGGGGGAGGCATGGACCAGGAAGATATGGAAGAGGGAGGTCCTGTCACACTATGGTAGTGGGCCACCTAAGCACGCGGGCGGGGGCGTGCTCCTTAGGTTAAGATAAATGTATTTCCATTTTGCACCGAGCACCACAATGGAGGACCTTAAGTTCCCATGCGACAATCTCGCAGGTGTGATTAGAGGCACGCGGAAACATGAAAACGAAGGTGTGGTTGAAGGGCTGTGTACGACGCCGGGCGACGAGCTAAAGGAGTTAGGGGGGTGGCTAGGCGATTAGGGGGGGGAGGAGAGACTAAGGAACCTAGGGGGGGGGGGGACGTGAGACACAGATAATATCGGAAAAATGGATAGGCTAAAAGCAGTTACCCTAGGCCTATGTGTTGTTCCGCGCCAGGTGACTGATTCCTAGACGTAACAAGACTCCTGACACGGAACAATAGGGGGGCATGTGATGAATCACCTGTTTCTATAGATTTTTTTTTTTATTATATTATTTTTATTTTGAACTCTAAGATGATTTAAATGCTACGCGGGGAAAATTGAGCTAAACTGGCCGTAGTATTGGAGCTACAAAAATTTGGGAATGATGAAACGCTAGTATTGGGAGGGAGTTAGTAGCGATTGATCGGATATAGGTTACGAGCAGTTAATATTCAATTCTTATAAAACATATTAATCTTGTGGTAAAGCCGCGTTTGGTACAAATGGTTGACGATCGGCGCGGTCCGAGCGGTCCACATGTGCGTCCCAAAAAAAATACTGAACACGGCTTTCGTAGATTTGGGTCGCGATTATTGCGTTTAGGGCCGTTAAAAAACCGATTAACGTCTACTCTGAGGTGACGATGATATTGACAGTTCCACGAGGTTTCTGAATTATAGACTTTTTTGCTGTGGTTTTGAAACCGCTTAAACGTCATTAATCGCCTTCTTAAGTGGATTGCCGCGCGAGAGAGATAGCAGAATATGAGCAAAGGCAAGGAAGGCAGGTCCTAATCGGGGGATCGCGAGAGGAAAACGCCCATAAATAATTTGTAATAACACGGATTAAATCGTATACGATATACCAGAGGGGTGACCTTAACTGAGCGGATAATGATTTATTTTCGTTTCGCGGGAATCGGATAACGTAGGCAGATAGAAAAGTTAACTATAATTCTATTATATTTATCTGTCGACTAACGCTCTTCAGGCTTTTACAACAGATAGGTAATTGTGCAATGACGGTATATACGGTTAGGAAAGAGATAACGATAACGTGTAAGCATATTAATGGCACGACAAGAAAATAATATACTCGAATATAGATACAATATATTAACTATGTAATCACTACAAACCTGCCCTACGTTAGCGTAGTTTCAACAGGACGGGTAACGTGTATACGATTGGCTATTCTAGCTCAGATTTCGCCGGGTTTGGTAGTAATAACCACAAAACATAATTGGAACAAGTGTATTCAATTCAATTCAATTCAATTCAATTTATTTCATGATAATATGTACATGACAAACAAAATGTTTAAGGCATACATATTAGAAGTATATATCAAAAATGAAAGTATTTAATAAATTAAAAATAACATAAATCTGGTCAAAGGTGTAGGAGAATCCCGCTTCGGAAAACCCCCTCAGACACATGGAATATATCAAGACCCAAAGCGATTTTGTTCAGCATGGCTGTGGCTCTTCCAACAGGCATAACCATCGGCAGGTTGGTCCTGTATATTGGAATGTGAAACAATCTATGCTGACGATGTCTAGTGTAATTATCAGGAGCATACAAACCAATGCTCTGCATAATTTGAGGATTATCAATCATACCGCGCAACAATCTAGATAAGAATATTGTAAATAAAATAATATGAATTTGCGGCCCATATACACATTAAATAAAAGGATAAAGCGTATGGGGATCTTATAGATGGATGGATAAATGAAACAAATATATATAGGAGTAAATGCAAGTAAAAAGCAAGCATATAAGTACCAAAAACATAGGAGAACATCGTGTGATAGAAATTCGAAGACGGGAGGAACAATAATGTGAAGTGGAACGGATATAGCAAGAGCATGTAACAATGATAAACGTACAAATACAGACAACTACTTGAGACCGATTCGACAGATACTATCAATCTTTCAACACACCTCTAAGAACATGGTGAGCGGTATATAGTTATCAGCGGAGGCGTCCAGTGCCTTGGCAATAAATGAGCACTGAATTAATCCGACGCCTTGCCTGCGGCACTGGAGGTTTATTTACTTATTTGTTTTATTTGTTTTCATTTATTGGGTTTCTTACAGCCATATAATTAATCAATCTTTGAAGAAAAGACAATAATTGATGCACAGAGATTTGGGCCAATTACGCGAAAACACATACATACAATCGATAAAAGAATAATAAAAACATGTCCAATAGTGGGTTGTGTGAGTGGGTATCTGTGTGTTTATTTATTTGTTTATTTATTTTGTTTTGGGAAAAAAATTAAAAGCAAAACGATCTTAAAAATCTTCCACTGAATTTAAAAATTTAATTTAACTTACATTAATAGTTTATTGTGTTATAGCGAATAGTACTCTTCCAGTATTATATTGTTCGAGAATATTCACTGTCTATGTAACATAGTTATTTTGTGGATCAATCTTACTGCCAATAAAAATAATAATAAATGTTTACAAATTATGTTTAAATTCCGCAACGGAGGGAGCTAATACGTCCCTGTGCGCGGAGAGTCGCGGCCAAAAAACAGGATTCATTTGATGATTCACGAGAAAAGATCGCCCAAAATTAATTTAAAATTAGGTATAGTACCTTTGGATGATTGTTATATCTAGGTATGCAGTGTGCACGTGGTGAATATATTGAAATTGATCCCATGATATAGCGGCCAAGAAACGTTAAATTTCCGATAAAGACGGGTGGAAATACGAGGGAACGGGGCATAATAATGGTAGATAATGAAGAAACATCAACTATGATTAGGGGAGTACCCGATAGATTGTAGTTACGGTTGATTAAACGACAATATGGACTGAACTTAGAAATTAAATATTAAAAATTAATTATCGCGCTTGTGAAGCGAGTTCAATTCGTCCGAAGCCACTGAGTCCGTCCCAAATAGGCACGGGGATGGAGACAGAGATGGCAACAGGAGGTGGGATCAACTGACATATCCGAGTGGAGATATGGTTTTTTTTTGCCAAATTGAATCTTAGGAACAAAGATTTAGGTTTCAAGGAAAGTAGGATATTGAAAATCCTGGAAACACACGACTTAGGACCTTTTCCCGCTAGGGGGGTTTTAAAATGTCAAGACACAGCAGAAATCAGGCAGTTGGTGTGAAGCGTCTACGGGACGTGAAATCCGCGTCGGTTGTTTTTTTGAGTGAAAGTTGCCGTCGACTTGGAGTGTCCAGTGGATATAGTGAAAATTATAGTTTGATTTCAAGTGAAAGTTGTGTACGGGTAAAATATACTCTTCGACATTGTTGGTTGCTCACGTTAAAAGAAAAGGGGGGTACGGGTTTGATTTTATTTTATAAAGGGTAATTAATTTGGCATATTAGAACTTCGGAAATTACTGCGCTTTATTAAGTTGATTAGTCCGGCATATATAGAACTGATATTTGCAGATCTCCGGAAACTAGCTGTGCGTTATAAAGATACCTATTTTATGCTAACCACGCGGGAAATTGTTAATAAATCTTGTAAAAATACCTATCTTATGCTAAAGACGCGAGGTCCTGTCAAAAGAGTTTTAACTCAGAGTACGGGATTGATTTTATTTTATAAAGGTAATTAATCTGGCATATCGGAACTTCGGAAATCACTATGTTCTATAAAGTTAATTATTTTTGTCGTCTTACTAGGTTCACAGAATAATATTCGCAGAACTTCAGGAAACGGTAGAGTTCAAATTTAGTTAAATTCTCGTTTTACTAAGTATAGTATTGGCGGATCTCTGGAAACTAGCTGTGCGTTATAAAGATACCTATTTTATGGTAAACACGCGGGAAATTGTTAAAAGATAAAAGGGTTGTTACTAACAGATTCGATTTTAAATAAGTCTTATAAAATTACCTATTTTTAGCTAAAATTTAATTAATTTAACTTGGTCACATTTTAATTTTTACATTTGTAAGGCATATAATATTTCGTTATATGAAGTGTTTCGATTAGACCGGGTTTATTTTAGTTATCGAAAGAATATTTAGTTTATTTTAATAATTTTTTTTGTTTATGTTTTATAGTAAGAGTCCGTTAAAATTATAGCGAATAAATTCTGGGATTAAAAATAGGTCTAGTGAAAAATATATAGCTGATCTCGCGGGGTATCAGGTTCAGCCCATAATAATCTAGATTTCCATTTCGTCTAAAATTATATAGAGTAATTTCGTGAGAGTCGGGACTTATTTACAATTTTACAGATGTATGAAATTTCATTATTCTAAAAAATTATATATAATAATCTCGTGGGGGTCGGGGTTTATTTACGGTTTTACAGAAGTACAAGTTTCACTATTTTATAAAGTATATAAAATTGCTTCCGTTCGGCCCGGGTTATCTTATATTGTATAGGAAAACATAGGTCCCGCGTTATTAAAACATATAAAACCGTTTCATGTGGCCGGGATTATTACGCGCGTTGGGGAAAGCCTATAAGGTAAAAATATGTTTAATTTGATTCGGTTATTTCATATTTTATGAAAGATATTTGCCTCGCGGACTTAAACTATGGAAAAATGTTTCAATTAGTTCTGGTTATACTTTAGGAGTGATGTAAACTTCGCGGTTGTATAATTTGGGTTACTTTGTATTGTACGAAAACGTAAATCTCGCGTATAAAAACGCGTATAAAAAAAACGTATATCATGTATTCAAACATATAAAAACTTCTAGTACATTGTTTCGATAGACCGGGGTTGTATTATACTTATAAAGATGTTATGGGGCCTCGTTATATTGAAAATATATATAAACCGCCTGGGGCCGGGTCTTCTTATTTATAAACTATATAAGATTTCGTTACATTTAGTTATATAAAATGCTATCGTTCGGGAATTCGCGTTTCATTTTAAGCATATATAAATATAGGGTCCCGTTTTTGAGCAATGTTAGTGTTTCGTTTAGAATTCGCGCCTTCATTTAATAAATATGAAACATGTAGATTTCAATCAGAACTATTTTAAAATGATTCGTTTAGAAATTCGCGTCTTGTATTATAAATGTGAAAATTATAGTATTCGTTTTGAGCTAAAACGTGTGAACATAGAAACACTACAGCTTTGACCGCTATTTTGTTTACTATGCCTAGGACATTCTTGCGGTTTATTAGGCCTGATGATAAAATTTAAACTCTTACTCTGTTTAAAATATACGTAGTGTCTCCGCCTAGATTGGCTTCACGATATACCTTATGAAATTTGTAAGTTCCGTTGTCCTAAAATTATATAAAATTACCTTCGTTTAGATCGGGTTATATCATATTCCTCGTGGAACGCGTAAACCTCGTTGTCCTGAAACTAAATAAGGATGTTTCATCTAGACCGGGTTCATTTTACATTTTAGGAAGAATATAAGTCCCGCGTCTTTCACTACATAAAATGGATTTGGTAAGATTGGGGTTGTTTATACTTGTAGAAATTACAGAATCCCGTTATTCCTAAACTATATTAAAATGATAAATTATATTAAAATGATTTAAACTATATTAAAATTTGCCGGAGAGTGGATATCAAATATTCGAGATGATAATAAAATTATTTATTTATTTTTTTTATTTATTTGTTTACGCCCATTAGGCTTTTACATAAAGAGTATAAAATAAATTTCAAAAGCACATACATTAAAAGTTTCAGGAATAGCACCAAATCATGAGTATAAAAATTAAAAATGTAGAGTAGGTAACGAGCAGCAATGCGTATAGGCTTTTACATGAAAAAATATATCATAAAATTAAAAGAACATACATTAAACAATATAAATTACAAGTAGCAAATTATTAAAAGTACCGGAATAGCACCAAAACATGAGTACAGAAATTAAAAATATAAAGTACAAAGCGGCAATGTGTACGAAAAATATATATTACCCACCATTACATATTAACAGCTGAAGTCAGTAACGAAGCAGTATTGCCTCTTTAAGTGTAAACTTTACTTTCTCCAGACTGTCGACGAAGATGTCAATCATGCAACCATATTCATTACATTATATTAAGAATAATATAATTTTGTTATCAATGCACAAACTTGGCAATGAACTACCTACATATGTCGACATTTTAAATCTATCTCTCTCAAAATTTAAAAAACACTATATGATCATTTCTTTTCAAAATATTAAATTTTTATATAATGTCTTAAATTTTTTTTATATATATATAGCTGGCTATTCAAATTTAATATTGCTATATTATCGGTGAGTAAAAATTTCTGAGATCACTACTTTACACCTTTCGCATATATACTTTTTTTTTTACATATATGTCTAACCTCATTATGTTTAAACTATGTATATATATACCTTTTTACATTTATACCTTTTATTTTTCTTTTACATTTAATCGTTTGTTGTATTTTAATTATGTATAAACCTGCTACTTTACACCTTTTGCATATATACTTTTCACATACATGTCTAACCTCATTATTTTTAAACTATGTATATATACTTTTTTACATCTATACCCTTTATTTTTCTTTTACATTTAATCGTTTGTTGTATTTTAATTATGTATAAACCTGTTGTAAAAGGCTATTAAGCCGTGTAATTAATTAATTAATAATAATAATAATAATAATAATAATAATAATAATAATAATAATAATATTAAGAATAAAACTAAATCGGCGGACCCTAAAAGTAATATGTATTGACCTTATAAAGATGTAGACTAGTGGGGTTTTATTATAGAAGCAATCAATTCTTTAACAACAACAAGTGGACAAGTGGTTGCTTCATGGGTTTGTTAAAACTTATAAATGGATGGAATCCTAGATTCAAAGCTTAATCCCGGTATTTCGGATAAATATAAGAATATGTAACATCGGAAAATAACGGGTAACGGGTTTTATGAAAAATATCGGTGCGTATAATCATTAGAGTATGATCATTAGAATTGGAGTCTAGTCTCGATGACCCGGGAAGTACGGATACGTAAGACGGAAATAAGGACTATGTTGCAGTATTATTAAGATATATAAATACTTACAATTGTCGAGCTAGAGTCTAATTCCGGTATCCGAGGAATATAATTCAAAGAAAGGGAAATAATGTCTAGTTTCGGTTTGGTTAGAGTATATACACCGTATAGTTACAGAGGCTGGATACTAAGCCCCAGCTACGGAAACTTAAAAACGCGTGATGGCAGGATCAAAGGTTAGGTCGCGAACTATAGTTAATTAGGGGCCTGTGAATCGTGTGCGCGGGCGAGGCAAGTGTTCGCAATCCTTAGGTATAAAGTGAGGTACTTAAAGTGAAACTACGAAGCACTGGAATGGATATAATCGGCGGCAGATGGGTAAGCCATGTCATCCTCTTTCCGTTTTGAGATTATAACGATATATAAAGGTGGCGCACGATTAAGAAGAGTGGTCTCGGGTTCGATACCCCAGACAGAGACGGAAGAAGCGCCGACAGTGAAAGCTAACCCCTGTACCGTAAACTTAAATATTATTTTATCCACAGGTGTTTGGTTGCATGTTGGATCCGTACTGACCATAATAGGGGCGAATTAATTCGCCCAATAACCTTTCTCTGCATGTGTGTGAACTTCCAGGGATCGCGCGGCCCGTGTGCTCGACGCCGAATTTAATTATTCATTTCTATTTATTTATTTAATTGATGATTCATTAATACATTAGAGGTTTATTTGTCTATTCATATGCCGCGTCCCAGTTATATATAGTCAGGCGGCGTTCGATAGCATCATCATCATCACCATCACCAGCAGTGTCCCAGTTATATATTGTCAGGAGACGTTTCAATAGTACCATCATCATCATCTTCATTAGCGGTGTTCCAGTCATATATAGTCAGGAGGCGTTCCGATAGTATCATCACCATCATTAGCAGTGTCCCAGTTGTATATCGTCAGGAGACGTTTCAATAGTATCATCATCATCATCTTCATTAGCGGTGTTCCAGTCACATATCGTCAGGAGGTGTTTCAATAGTATTATCATCATCATCTTCATTAGCGGTGTTCCAGTCATATATAGTCAGGAGGCGTTCCGATAGTATCATCACCATCATTAGCAGTGTCCCAGTTGTATATCGTCAGGAGACGTTTCAATAGTATCATCATCATCATCTTCATTAGCGGTGTTCCAGTCACATATAGTCAGGAGGCGTTCCGATAGTATCATCACCATCATTAGCAGTGTCCCAGTTGTATATCGTCAGGAGACGTTTCAATAGTATCATCATCATCATCTTCATTAGCGGTGTTCCAGTCACATATAGTCAGGAGGCGTTCTGATAGTATCATCATCATCACTAGCGGTGTTCCAGATATATATCGTCGGGAGGCGTTGCGATAGTATCATCATCATCATCGTCATCACTAGCGGTGGTTCAGCTTTATATCGTCAGGAGGCGTTTCGATAGTATCATCAACATCATCATCATTAGCAGTGTCCCAGTTATATATTGTCAGGAGACGTTTCAATAGCGTCATCATCATCACCATCATTAGCAGCGTCCCAGTTGTATGTAGTCAGGAGGCGTTTCGATAGCATCATCATCATCATCATCATCATTAGCGGTGTTTCAGCTATATATCGTCAGGAGTCGTTTCGATAGTATCATCACCATCATTAGCGGTGTTTCGGCTATATATAGTCAGGAGACGTTACGATAGTATCATCATCATCATCATCATCACTAGCGGTGGTTCAGCTATATATCGTCAGGGGGCGTTTCGATAGCATCATCAACGTCATCATTAGCGGTGTCCCAGTTGTATATCGTCAGGAAACGTTACGATAGTATCATCATCATCATCATCATCATTAGCGGCGGTTCAGCTAAATGTCATCAGGTGACGTTTCGATAGTGACATCATCATCTTCATCAGTGATGGCAGGGTTCCAGTTACACATCAGTCGGAGATAATTAGGCAGATCCCATCATCATCGATGGCAGGATCCTAGCTGTACACCATTTGGAGAAAATACACCGACATCCCTGGCCAGGGGCTAGGCATATCCCTACTGTCCAGATCCACCTTTCCATCTACTAATACGAGGGGTCATGGCCTCGTGAAACCACATGGCAACCAACCATTACAAGTATCTATTTATGTATTGTATATGTATGTATATGTATGTATATTATATTTTATTAGTATGTATCTATTCGTACGTAGTGTATGAGGGGGCTCTTCACGGGTGGCACAACACCCGTGCGGATGTCTTCCCTCGTCTGGAATGGATTGAACGTATTGATGCATATCAGATTATAATAAGTACTACCTGGGAGGGTGGTTGCAGTCACTGTAGTGTCGCGAATGGCCAATGGGCTGCAGTTGCTCACAGGCGAGGGTTGGGGAGCCTAGGAAACTCCCCTTCCCCACTCGCATATTTTTGGCTTGACAGGTGGCCCGGGACCATCTTTACAGTAGCTTCAGTATATATACCGTAGTTTAACTTAGTTTAACCTGGAGGAGTTGGAATTCGGGGGGCAAACTGGCTCTGAGCCCGGACGCCAGACACTGACGCGAGGGATGGTGCGGTACTTTGCACAGAAGAGGCCCAACATGAAAAGGCGCATCCAGGCTCAGGTCAACGTATCCGGAACTCGTGTCGGGAGAAGGAAGATGGGATCAGTCACCGATGAGCCTTTGGGTATGGAGGGGCCGAATTTAAAGCAACCACATTTTCCGCGTACACATACATTTACACATACCTTCTACAAACCCCTTATCCATTAGAACCCAACGTACCACTAGAATGAGACATAGGGCCAGATACAGGTGACGGAACTTAGGCCGGCTAGTAAATAAACGTAACAATGTAATTGATATAAAGATAATGCAGAGTAAATATAAAAGATCGTAAGGAATAAGCACAGCGAGATAACGGCGAGAGATAAAATTATTAATCAGCGAGGGCGTCGAAGACGGAATCATCCATAGGAACGGCTACGAAGGACTCGAGGGCTTTCAGGGGATCTATGTACTCTATATGTGCATGCGCATGTGATAACGGCACGTCACTAACCTTTCCAGTGGATGGCGGTCGATCCCATACAGGTAGGACAATGGGGGATCGAGCGGAGAGGGCGTGGGAGCAGAGGATCGCGCACTCTGGAAGCGCAGCTACACCAGATGCAGTGGTTTCAGTCCGTAGGAATGATAGGTAAATAATATAGGGCCACGGAACATAGTATGTTTAGCAATTGCACCGTAGGGCTTAATTGACGTGCTAGGTAGTTTTGTTTGCGTTTTCCATGAACATTCACGAACTTCATACCCCAGTATTTAATTTAAGAAAAGCTTACGTTAGGGTTACCACTAAACCAATTCATCCCCTATAGTTCGAAACAAAAAATTACACAACGTGAACTGGGGAGGTCTTGAATAAAGCGAGGGTGTTTGGAAATACTACGTTAAAAGCCGTAGAGCCTTCACCCGACGTAGATAGATAGCTTGTTTGCCTCTAACAAGGCGTAAACTCAGCTAGGAGTAGGATCGAGCTGAAAGGCGAAGAAGAGGAGCCATCACAGGTTGTTAAAGCCAAAGAACATGGTTTGTGGTATACCGTTAAATTTATATTTATTTTTTGTAAGAGTTCATAATTTCTTGCTATTCTGCGTTATCTCATTTTCTATCCTGTTTATATATTTAATATATCAATCGTTTTGAATAAGTAGTACCACATTGGTTTCATTATTATTTTTGCAAATACAATTACTTCTCCACCATTTTATTTAATTAAAAAACACGCAAAATTTTCCAAAACTCGTACAGTTCATCTAAGAATGTTCGTAGGTTTTCACGGCTGTCCAGAATCTTCTGTGTGTAGTTTTTTGAAATAAACGCGGCAGAGTATCTCCGAAAACTATAAATAAGTTACATTTTATTAGTTCTAAAATGACTTGTACTAAAAACGAGAAAATCACCGTCTTTGAAAGATCTTCAGTCCCTCTGATGCCAATTACTAAGAGTTATGTGAAAGAATAAGAACGGTTATACTAGAGAGATGGCAAGAGGGGTGGGACACAACGCCTCTGGGGAGGTGGACTTATACCTCGTGAGAGGGAAAGGTAGAAAGGGTCCTCCGGTGTTTGATTATTATATGATGCAGCTAATATCGGGACGGACATGGAAAGTTTCGGAGCAAACTAATTGACTTGGAACTCGCCGCGTCACCCTGGTGCGCCTGCAGTTGTGTGGTACAAATGCCGGAGCACATCCTCTGGACATGTAAGAGGTTATGAATGAAGGACTGGAGGGAATGGGGCATAGATCCGTACGGAACTGTGACCTCATCTAGAATGATAGGAATCTCGGACTCTTTCGGGAGCTGGCGAACTGGGTGTCGCGTTGGGAGCTGCTTCGTGCGTAATTTCTCTTGAGACTGTGGACCCGTGGTGCTCGGAACTGAACTTCGCCTTTTGTGTGTTTCTGTTATGTCCTTCACTTATAGCGAGTGTTTTTTTTTGTTTCACTTTACCCATTTGATACTCGAGGAGGGTGCAGCGCTGGGTGCAGGGATCTTGGTCGACTCCATTGACTGGGATCGAGGCCACTGTACTAGCGACTGAGGACACTGTACTAGCATCCCTCTACGATGAGTATTTTTTTAAATTTTTATTTATTTATTTAAAATATAAAAGAAACCTAAAAGGTTTATTTATTATATTTTAATTATTAAGGCAGACGTGTATTTCCATAACTCTTGAAGGTTCTGAAGTTTACATAATATAAGTAGCTTCCTGATGCCAATTTTCAAAAAGGGTGTTAAAAGTGATATCAAAAACTATAGACCTATTTGTATTCAATCATCAATACCAAAACTCTTTGAAAAACTCTTACTGAATAATATAATGTACCAAATGAAACCCGTTATATCACCTTTCCAACATGGTTTTTTCTCAGGTAGGTCAACAGCTACTAATTTATTACTGTATGAAAATTACATATCCAATGAACTGGGAAAGGGAAACCAGGTAGACTCAATCTATACAGATTTCTCTAAAGCATTTGACAAAGTGTCACATCTTATATTGATGGATAAACTCCAAAGATTGGGCATTCATGGTAAATTATTACAATGGTTAGGTAGCTATCTATGCAATAGAAGCCTTTCGGTAAAGATTAACTCTTCATTATCAGAAGAATTCATTGCTTTGAGTGGAGTCCCGCAGGGCTCACACCTCGGACCAATCCTGTTCATCCTTTTTATAAATGACATTGCTGACATTTTTGATGATGTACAATTTCTGATATTTGCCGATGACTTGAAAATATTTAGATCAGTGAAAAGTATGTCCGATTGTATGAAACTACAATCAAATTTGGATTCCCTGTTCAAATGGTGTACCAACAATCAACTTCATCTAAATATCTCCAAGTGCCAATCTATTACTTTTACAAAAAAAAAGATTCCTATTAAATTCACCTACAAAATTAATGATGTAAACCTTGTATCAGTTGAGGAGATAAGTGATCTGGGAGTAATTTTTGATGCTAAATTATCATTCATTCCCCACATTGACTTGATAACTAATAAAGGTCTCAAAATGTTGGGATTTGTTTTAAGAACTGCACAAAACTTTACAGACCTGCGCACTTATAAAGTCCTCTACACTTCTCTTGTCAGACCTCAGGTTGAATATAACTCGATCATTTGGTCTCCTCACTATGTTAATCATTCAACGGCAATTGAACGAGTCCAAAAAAATATTTAAGATTTATTAATTACAAATTAAATATACGCTTGGAAGATATAAATTATGAATATCTCCTTAGTTATTTACAACTTTTAAACTTGTCTGTGAGACGTACTGTAACAGACCTAATATTTCTTTATAGGATCGTAAATAGTTTGATTGATTGCCTCCAGATTATTAGTCTGATCGACTTATATGCTCCATCGAGGTCATCAAGACACAGTGCATTGTTCTATTATAGTGGAAGTGTCAGAACTAATGCATTAGCAAACTCTGTAATTCCCAGATTACACTCATTAGGGAATGAGCATGCAGAGGCGGCTGACATTTTTGCTGATAGTATAACTGTTTATAGGACAAAGCTGATACAATTGTTTACATCCCAACAAAATGGAAATGGACAAAAAATCTTTCTATTTTACCTTTAACTATTATTATTTCTACCTTTAACTTTATTATTATTTTATCTTATGTTTTTCTTATGTTTTTCTCTATTATTATTATTATTATTATTATTATTAACTTTTAACTATTATTATTGTAACTTTTAACTGTATTTTAATTTTAACTGTCTTATGTAATTAAAAAAATAATAATATTCTGTATATTGTAAAAGCCCATAAGGGCGTTAAATAAATAAATAAATAAATAATATCTGTATACTTTAACCTTTAAGTACCGACGTGCGGTCTGAGAGGCCCCGGCAGGCACTTGACTTGCTAGTTTACCCCTTTCCCTGCATCACCGCTTTTAAGTAGTTGCAAGGACAGTCCCCACATTGACGTTGGAGTGGGAAGTAGTGTTTACACGAGTGCATTTGGTGAGTACTTACGATTTGAAATTCCGATGCGGCATCTCAGGCCTCACGTTGGTACTTACGTAAGTTTTTTTGTTTTATTTTTTTGTAACAGTAAACTGTTATTTTTACAGATATTGTGAAAAATGGATATACCAGGGACTTCAGGTAGTAAAAGAAATAGTTTTGTGACAGATTTACAGCATTCAAAGAGATTTCGGATATGTATAAACGAATCAATTCTAAATTTTGCGCAAATGATTGAGAGCTGGATCGCCGATGAAGATTCCAGCGGATCCGAGGTTGACGAAGATTTTTGTCTGGAGCACAGTGAGCATGATACGGATACTAGCACTGATATTTCTGATACCGACGAAAATCGAAGGTATTCGTGCAAAAAACACGTTTGTTTACAGTGTGCAAAACAAGTTTGCCCTGACCGTGCTTAGAATTTAAGGTGTAGTTTTTTTCCAGGAAGTTTATGTACCTACTTTATTTTTTTTCTAAAAGTTATATTAGTTTTAAGTAATAAATACCATTTTTTGTTATTAGGAGAGGAGTATTTTATATCTAATAGTCGGATTTTTCCCCAAAATTCAAGCCAAATATTATTGTAGTCTTATACTTAAAAATTTAATAAAGTTGATTTTCTTTCTATATTTTCAATCTTTCTATATTTTAATTCAAAGACAGATATTTAAATCATCACTTTCTTTAAAAAACACTACATAATATACGCGGCCTCTCAGGTCTCATGTCGGTACTAACGTTACAAAAAATGCACGTCGGTACTTAAGGTTAAGTTTAGCCACAGTATTGAGCCACACATCCGGAGGCTAACCCGTATCCTTGATAAACTGAAAGGTATGCATATCATTGTTGAAGAGGATTTCAACGCTCGCTCTCCCCTCTGATGGAAGCGGGACCTAAATATAATTGGTTGTGAGCACCGGGGAGCAGTTGGGGATTTTATAGCCAGCAATAGACATAACATTTTCAACGCCCCTGGTCACCCGGACCGGTCCCGTTGGGGAGAGTTGCGTTGACATCACCTGACAACATGGTGGGGCTGCTCCAAGACTGGAGGGTGCTGGACGGAGCGATCATAAGTCACCGTCTAGTGGCTTTCACGATCGGAAAGGCCCCTCCATTTCAGACATTACAGAAAGAAAAGTGCGGATTTTTTCATATTTATTATGCTAATACAAAGATAGTGACATTTTTATTAATGAAGTAGGTGTACTTTCCAGCTCAGAAAAAATACTGATCCTCGATATCCTCGATTATCAAATCCTTGAATCCAAAAATCCTGAAATCCAAAAAGCTGATTCGTCGATAGTTTTCGAAATGAAGTTTATCTGTTTCAAATGTTCCCGGATAATTCACAAAAGCAAATAAAGCTTTTAAAATTTCACCTTTACTGGTGATGTCGTCATTAGAAATATATTTTTTATTTTAAACAAAACACGAAATGAAATTTTAAAATTCGTCAGTGGTTGTTGACACACGCGTTCTATCATTCTCTGTGTTGAATTGTCTCTAAAACAATAAATCGATCAACAGTGCTACGGAAGATATATATGTACATTGATTATTGAACTGTGATTAATTTAGTGAATTCATTTTGGCGACAAGAGAAGGTTTAGAATAAATAATGTCGCAAATATACTTGAAGAACAATAAGTCTCAAGAAAGTGACAATAATAATTTAGTTTCAACCACCTACATTAAGTGCAATAGAGTAATAAAGTAAATAAAAAAAATAATAAATAAAAACAATCAATAAAGTGAAAAGCAATCATGCACTGTGCGAGGAAGGAGTGCGAATCCCCGCTGTTGCTTGAGGACGCGTTACCTTGCTCTGTCTGCAACGGTACCTACCATTACTCCTGCGTTGGTCAGAGTGAACGAAATTTCCGAAAAGTTGGTGACAAATCAAAAAGTTGGAAGCGTAAAAAAAATTGCACTAGCCTCTTCCAAGACACAATAAGTACAAAGACCACCAATAATCCTTTAAACAACTCATTGGAGGAGAATATTGCTTCCATCCTCGAAGAAATCACGAAAATTAGACAGGATTATCTAACTTAAAAACCGAAATAAGTAAATCGATTGATTTCTGCTTGAACCGGATCGTTGAAGTAGACAATAGAGTGTCTGAATTGGACAAGAAAATCAAACCTTTTGACAATCTTGAAGAGGAACTGAAGTTACTAAAGACTGATCTTAATCAACAAAGGGACACATTGAACCAACAAGAACAATGGCAGCGCTCAAAAAACATCGAAATCCACGGCCTTCCTCCTATTAGTGAAACTCATTTGTTCGATACACTCAAAAATTTTGGCAAATGTTACAATATTGAACTGAACGAGGATGATATCGAATACTCGCACACTATTACGTTACCCGCCACCTCCAATCATGCAGTCACTAATGGCGGTGTTGGCCAATCCAGGCCGTCGCAGCTATCAGTATCCGGTCATACTCACACAGACGCGGCTCAACGCACCATCTATGTACTGCGCTTCAGAAGCAAGCTAAAGAGAGATCTACTGTTAAAGGAGGCGCGGCGCCATAAGGGTCTTACTGCCGCTAACTTGGGATTTACTAACTCCACCGGTCTAATTTATGTCAACGTTAACTTAACCAAATCTAATAGAAATTTATACAAAAAAGTTCGCGATATTGCTAAACAAACGCAATATAAATACTCGTGGGTCAATTGTAATGGAATTATATACGTACGCGAAACAGATAACTCTAAAATAATAAAAATATTAAATGACAACGATTTGAACAACATTATATGACTACACTACACTACTTTTATAACTCAAAAATTAACTGGTTTCATTTTGGGGGTTATACAATATATAACATTCAGGGTATTAAAAAAAAACGTTCTTCTGTTATAAAACGTCGATATATAAGGGTTGGCTAAAACATAAAAATAATAAATTCAAAAGTGCTAGTTGCTTACAATACAAAAAAATTAATATGGTTATATGTCTAGACAAGCTACAAAAAGGATACAAAAAAATAAATATGGTTATATGAGAATATAACCATATTTATTTATAGCTAGACAAGCCAGAATATATATATAGCTAGACAAGCCAGAATACTACATAACCTTCCCAAACAAAAATGGCTTTCTCATGTATAAATAATTATGATACAATAAAGCAAATAAAAACCGAAACACTAGACTGTACCTCTAAATGCTCACTTTCATTTAACAGGCAATACAACATAAAAATACTTAATCTGAACATCCGATCGCTAGAAAAAAACTTTGACAATTTATTAATCTTCCTAACTGACACCAACATGGAATTTGACATAATAATCCTGACTGAATGTTGGACGACAGACAACACCGTAATCAGACCCATTAACAATTATGAACCATTCAGGACAGAAATTTCTCAAAACAGATCGGATGGTGTTGTTGTATATATAAATAAACAAGTAAAAAATGTCACTATCTATGAACCTACCTTAGTACAAGCAAATTGTTTAAAAATAATAATTAACAACACCCTTGCAATACTAGCTGTCTACAGATCGCCTAGCAATGCATGTATTAAGGAATTTATTAACTCACTAGAAGAAAACATACATAACATTCACATATATCAGACTTGTATTATAGCGGATGACATCAATATCAATACTATCGGTCTCAAACACAAACAAGCATACGAATACGAGTGTCTAATGTCAGCACATGACTATTAGGGTGGGCCAAAAATTATTTTTTGTCATTTCTTAAGGGGCACATCGATAAAAAGGTGCCAAATGGTCTCAAATTAACTCATGTAAAATATCATCACATTCTGATAAGTCTCTCTGCCTCCGGATTGATGACGATTTTTCTTTTTTTTTCGAGATATGTTCTCATTAGAATTCCAAACCAATAAACGTAACTTTCTTCAGGCATAGACAATGTATATCATGATTGCGAGTATGAGGGGTTAGTGGGTTCAGTGTGGAAGAGTCGAAGAATACCTAGGGCGTACGTGCACCCTGTTCACGTATTTAGTCAGTGTCAGTATAGCTCTGGCCGCAATTACTCGAGGTTGTGTCGGGCTCGTTTTCCTTATTTCTAGTATGGTTCGTACTCGTCAAAAGCTGATATGTCCGTTGTTTGGCGATTCAAGTGATATTAAAAGTAATATGTTACCAACCTATGAAGATGTTATAAAGTTCTGAGTGGAATCGGCAAAAGATAAAACGTGATAATGAAACTAATAATGAACCCACTTACTTAGGAAATAGAGAATATTTTCGTTGCAAAAATTGTATAAATATAGTCAAGAGCTTCTATTCCTACTATCCAAAAAAAAACGACGGAAAGTGACGTTGAAAAGGTATCATCTGAAATTCAATAATCTTTGAAAATATCAAATACCAAAGAAGAAATTAGAAGAATTTCGCCGTACCAGTAAAATATTGTTTGACATTTTGTCTTGTAAGTGTAAGAATATTTACGAATGCATTTGTATTTGCTCCAGCTTCTGGCACATCGAAATGTATAGACCAAGCAATCACCGATTTTTTTTTGAAATCAGAAATATCTATGAAGTCTTTGGTGGCTGTTGCATATGATGGAACTAACGTGAACGTTGGTAAATATGGAGGTGTCATACACCTGCTTGAAAACAGATTAGGTAAACCGTTGCAGTGGATTATCTGCTTACTTCATATGAACGAAGTACCGTTTCGGCACTTATTTCTACATATTGATGGTGGCACATTGGGACCCAAAACATTTTCAGGGAGAATCGGTAAAGATATAGAAGTATGTGAAAAAAGTTTTGTTCGATTTGTTCGTTGTTTTTGTTCATTGTTCGATTTCAACGTATTTCAACAGAGTTACCCGAGTTTTCTGTTCAAGGTATTAGCACTGACCAAACATATTTATATATGTTTGGTGAGTGCTTATACCTTGTACCTTATATTTATTCTGAATAGTCTCAACGATTTCAACGGACATGTTTCCTAAGGATTTAGTTAACAAATCGCCAGGCAAAATGTCTCACGCCCGATGCTAACTCTGTGTTGTGAATTCTGTGTTTGTATGTTTTAATGGAATCTCCTTCAAAAACTTAGTAATTCTTGCTACGTATGTGAAGGCTTACGCCCCAACATGGTTTGCTATAAAAATTCACCCTTCCTATAAAGTGATAAAGATCGAGCACGGCACCTGTTCAAACTCATCACTGCAACAGGATATTTGTCCACAGAACTGAAAACCATAATAGAATCTGTAATTCAATGAAACAGTTACTTCGCACACTCTGAAAATTTATTAATCGCAATGCTGACTGACTTGTTTCAACTACCTACTATAAAATCAAGCGCGGATCCAGGGGGGGGGTCATGGGGGTCATGACCCCCCCTGGGCTGGGTGCAGGACCTAGGTGGACCACTAATTAAAATACTCACACTCACATTCAGTCACTTACTAACTTTTTTATTTTTCAGGTACTAATGTATCTTTAAGCAGAATACTGCAATCGAACTCGATTGATTTAAAAAAAGCTGCGAACGCTATTAATAATACTATAAGTGTTCTACAAAATAAAAGAGAAAATGCGGACGTAATTTACCGACAGCTTTTTGAAGAGGCTAAAGAAGTAGCTGAGCAGCTAGATGTAGAAATTAAATGTCCCAGAATAGTGTCAAGACAAATACATAGGGCCAATAACCAACCTGCTCAATCTGCTGAAGAGTACTTCCGCAGAGCCATATACATTAGGCTGTCCCGATAAATTTTTTTTTTGGCTTATCTTAACACAAGACCTCTCAAAACTTGCGTAATTAAGCGTAGATTACCAAAATAATTTTAAAAATAAAATTAAACTATATCTTTAAGGTTCTACCTATCTACGAAGTTTTGAAAAACTGACATTTTTATGGTGATAATTCGCTATCCTCAATTTTGGCTCCTGAACTAAACACAAAAAAATATTTACTTTTTATTCTATTTAGGTGTAATAAATCATACATGACGTTTCGATTTGCATGTAACAACATGTTACCAGGAACTTCGAATTTGTTGGGTTTCAACCTGCAAATACCCTCAAGTTTGAACTTGTTTTGAGGACTTTCTTGACTTGACTCGCGAGTGTTTTCTTCGTAGCCAAAATAATTTTTATGCCATAAAAGTACCATGGCGATTGTTACAGTAGTAAAAGCGGATTTTGTGATTTTTAAATAAGAAGCTCGAGGCGTAGTCAGACTACTTTTGCTATGTTCGGACCATACAAAAAAGTTGACAATCAGCAGCTACCAACTATAAGGGGCGTCTTAAAATTTATTTTATTTGTCAAGAACCTGAAATTCACGTATAACTGAAAATATCCATCCAAATCAGATATATATGTGATTGTATCCGAAGAGATCAACAATATTTGGACCAAAACTTAGATTCCAGTTGCAACTAAGGAACGAGTTATTTAATTAGTGAAATCCAATTTCGAAAAGTATATCAATTTGAAAAGATACCCCAAAAACGAACGAAATGATAGTTTTGAAAATAAATTGAAATGTTTTTTAGTCATCTGAGAAATTTTTTGACGTTTCCGCTTGTAAATGCACTTCATTTGAATTTTGTTCGTGTCTAAAACCTAAGAAAGTTTACATCAATGAGAGAAGTTTTTGTTGGATCAAAAAAATGATAGGAAAATGGTTATAAGTGGTTTTGATAAGAAAGAAACGGCTAGATTAATTAAACGACAGCAGAGATAAATTTTAGAGTCAATAACGGTAACAAAAAAGTCGTGTTTTATTCAAGAAACCGATTCTGTCTCAGCAAATTGTGATGAAGATTCAGTGCGTGAATCTTCCCCAGAAACGTATCCGATACCAGAGGCATCCCCGACAAACTCGCCCTAGACAGACACCATTGACTTCAACGGCGAATTGGAATACATTGCCTTTGCCGACAGTTGCTCAAATCTGTGATAGATACGGTTTATCTACGCAATCTGCTGCTGCTGTTGCTTCTGCGGTTTTGACTGACGTCGGCTTGGTTTCTACCGAAGATTTAACTCTGGTTATTTGGTTATTGATAAAAATAAGATCTACAGAGATGTATCTAAAGCCTGGAAGCTTCAAAAGATATTGGAGGTATTGTTATAAAAAGCATTTCCTTTGATGGACGTAAAGACCATCGCAAAGAAGTTTTAGAAGACCTATCTCAATTTTAGCACAGCCTGGATAAATTTATTTGGGATACACAATACCGAAAGACGTGGCACTGCAAAGGGAATTCTTACTTCGATCACAACTTTAGTAGAGGGTCGAGGTTGGAATTAAGATGACGTGATTTGCGTTGAATGTGACGGAACTGCAACTAACACCGATTGGAAGGGTGGCGTGATTCAATATTTAGAGGAGTATTTGCAGAGACCGTTACAATGGTGTGTTTGTATGCTTCATGTCAATGAGTTACCCCTTCGTCATTTATTCTTGATCTTAGATGGTTGCACTTCGGGTCCTAGAGAATATAACAGACGCCTCACAAAGTGTAACTGACGTTGCTTCTAGAGATGGCTTTATTAGAACCAGGATGCAATCTCGAGCAGAAATGCCAAATTTTGGACACAAAAATAAGTTTATTTTTAGTTTTTGTCATTGATTATAATCTATATTTTGTTTATTTTATTTTCTTGTGCTTTGTTTCATTAATTTCAATACTAAAATACCTTTTAAACATGATTTTTTTATTATTTTAGGCAAACGGTTTAACTCCATAAAAACGTAAAATTTACAAAACTTCAAAGCTCGGTAGAGCTCTCAAAATGACAAACAATTCTATTTTTTGTTACCTTTTTTGCAATTTGTGTAAAATTACCCAAATTTTGATACTTCTTGTGATTGTGCAGCTCAATTTTTTTTTTCTCATACGTGTACGGGAAACCCTAATTAATTAATATACATCCCTCTTCTGGATTCAATAATAAATGACCTACAGGACCGTCTGTCTCTTGAAATACTTAATTTGTTTCAACTAAGCGTTTTCATGCCAAAAAGCGAATACAGTAATCAAGACATTGAAACTGTGAAACAACTAGCAACCGATTATACATTGTTACTAGATAATACTCCAGTTTCTGTCATTGTAAACGAATATCTACTGTAGATGGTGAAGTGGCAGCGGAGTCTGGACATACCGCAGTCGATTTCCGACCTTATTTTAAATTGCGATATTGAGATTTATCCTAATATAAGAAAAATTATATGTATTATGGCTACACTACCTGTTAGTGTAGCGACAGCGGAAAGATCTTTCTCTACGTTGCGAAGAATCAAATCGTGGCTAAGAGCTTCAATGGTTGAAGAACGTCTAACCGGACTGCCACTTCTCCACGTCCATAAAAATGTACCCATTGGAGTAGATGAAGTGATAACGCGTTTCGGGAGAAGACGTAAAAGAAAAATGGATTTTGTTATTTAAATATAGGTAGGTATTTTTAAGTATAGTAGGTACTTACATTTATTAATAAAATACCTACGTTTTACTTGTAAGTATCTATTATTATCAACATTAAATTATAACTTCTTGTGACTTGACCAAGACTACGTGACCCCCCCCTGGCGCCAAACCTGGATCCGTCCTTGTATAAAATTGGATGCGTTGTCTTACACAGATCTCATTGACTGGCAGGAGAATATATCCGATCCATCAATATTGAAATCCATACCTGAAAAATACATCCAACTGTTTGTCGTTTAAAAGCAGAAAGATAACTCTCATTACTACGCCTGCCATGCCGCAAAAAAGCCGATGAAAGGGCAGTCAAGACTGTAACAGAAGCTTCAGCCACATTTTGTAAAAAATCTGATAGAGAAGGCTTCATAAAAAACAAATATTATTTCGGAAAGCTTTGCCGAAATTCGATAATATGAAGGATTTTTCGGCTGTTTCAAACATTATAAAAAATAATAATATTAATGCCATTTTTGTAAACATTTACTTGTAATAAATAAATTTAACTCGTACAAGTATATTTCGATTTATTATTTAACTTTTTATGCATTTTAAACTTTTTAAATCATGTTGTAAAGACTCGTTAAAAATTAGATTTTTTTCCCAAAATATGTGTTCTTTAAAGTCAATTCTAATGTACTGGACGTTAGACAGCTGTTCGTTATGTCTACCCTCATCTTCTACATCAAAAACACAAACCACCTAACAGCAACCAGTAACTCGCATTCACATAAGCATTACGAAACCTTGATGAAATACTAAAAACTAAGACAACACATGGACAGAAAAATTACTCATCCATAGGGCCTAAAATATTTAACGTATTTAAAACAGACTTCCCGGAAATCAGAATATACTCAATTAATAAAATAAAAGCTTTAGCAAACAACTGGCTTACCTCCAAAGGTAGAACAGCAACTGAAAATGTACTTACTGTAATTGCATAATAATGTCTACAAATAAAAATATATACCTATATAAATAAATAAATTAATTAAGGAAAATAAAAAATAATCTTAAACAAAACTTTAACCCTTTTTACATTAAAAAATTATTCTACACATATTTACACTTGGACAAAACTCACTCAACTTTCACTAACATTGCACTTGATACTTTGTAGATACATAACTACTACCTTATGAAATAAATATTACTGACGAATTCAAAAAAATATTATAATTGTGTTCTATAACGCCACTCTGGGACAGGCGTAGCCTAGTAGAGTGGCACAATCCACAAATTTAACAAAAAAAAAGTGTAATTTATCTTATATTTTATTGTTAAATTAGTATTAAGTACCTTTATTTGTAAACAAGGATTTTTTGAAATAAAAAAAAAAATTGATTATACCAAAAAGAAAAGTTTTCGACCATTCAAACAAAAGAATATCTAAAACGAACACAATGCTTCGTTTCTATCTCAAAAATTGATTCTAAAATAATGCTTCTTTTATTCGAAATTCTCCTTTTTTATATATATTTTTTTCCAAACATTTCTGCGTTCAAATTTTTTCATAAATAAAATGAATATTTGCAAGTTCTTACTCGCACAAATAATAATAAAAAAAACACAATTTTATTCAATAAAAAAACAAGCACATAATATAAAAGCAGTATCAATTTCGTAAACACTTTAATTATGTTCAGCATTTGTCAAATTCTTTGTAAAAAGTTGAAGATTTATAAATTCGCTTAGGAAAGAAAATATTTTGGAAGCAACTGAAAGTATATTACAAAAGTACCTACCTACCCGATTTTTACATATTTGTTATTCTCGCTTGCGAAAAAATCAAAATATTTTTTCAACGTCGTCAAATTTAAAAAAAAAACGTATTATGTAACCTAATGCATTTCCAATTGTTAAAAAAGCAAGTGACTGTAAAGAGATCATTAACAGTAGTAACTTAAAAATTATACATTTGAATATACGTAGTATTAATAAAAATTTTGAAGCACTTCTAATTGAATTACTAAACTTAAATATTCAAATTGATATATTAATATTTTCTGAATGCTGGTTAAATGATCTATACGTTCCAAAAGTAATAGAAGGCTATGCTGAATTTCACACTAATGTTTATTTAAATCAAAATGATGGGCTGGTTGTTTATGTTAGACATGGACTTAATGTCAGTTGTGTTGAACTTCCTCTAAAGGAAGCAAACTGTCTACAAATAAATATCGTATCCTCCATGTGTCTATTAGCTGCGTACCGTCCTCCGACTTTCAAAAATCTCGATGCCTTTATCAACACATTAATGTTTGTGCTCACTGATATGCAATGTAAGAAGCATGTAGCCTTAATAGGAGATATTAACATAGACATAATTAAACTAATTCTATTGGCTTTAATTCAGTTGTTAATTCTGTAACAAGACCAGCCACCGAAACTTGTTTAGATCATATTATGTTAAAGCAGTGTTCGTCGGTAGTTAGGTACTGTTATTTATGAATGCACAATTACAGACCATTACATGATCCTTTTGGGTGTATCAAATATAACAAAGAATAGTTGCAAATCCATGATAACACGGGAATTTCCCTCAGTTGATGAATCAAAAGTTGAGGAGGAGGTGGCTAGAGAATCTTGGACTCGTATATTAAATCTGGATGACCCTGATGTTGCTCTTTCGTACTTTATAGATACTTTATCAATTGCAATATAAAGAAACACTTCAACTAAGAAAATAAAGTATAAAAATCTTAAACCATGGATTACTCCAGGCTTAATAAAATCTATTCAAGTTAGGAATAAATTACATCAAAAAGTAAAAAAGTATCCGCTTAATACAGAAATAAAATCCAAGTATAAAGAATACCGTAATACATGTGGAAAGCTAATAACGATAGCAATGAACCTATATTACGGGAAAAAAGTTGAAAATGCGGGATCCAATGTAAAAAAACTATGGAAAATTATAAGTGATTGTTCAGAAACAAAAAAGGAGAGAAAATGTCTAATTTATGAAATATGCATTGAAGGAATTCCAACGATTGTATCTGATGAACCCAAAAAGGTGGCAAATTACTTTAATGACTATTTTGTGGAGGTGGGAAAAAGATACGCGTTAGATATTTTAAACAAAAAATCAGTTACTAAAGATACACTTGTGAAAGACATAAATGTCCAAGTAACACCTGCCGCTTCCTTTTATATTACGCCAACATCTGAGAGCGAGATAGACAGTTTAATAATTTCTCTTAAACCAAGCTCTTCTGCTGGTAATGATAAAATATCAGCAATTATTATGAAAAAAATAAAAGCACACATAAAAAAACCCTTACTTCATATAATAAATTTGTATTTCTCAAATGGTAAATTCCCAAATAGCCTAAAAAATGCAACTGTTAAACCCATATTCAAATCAGGTGAACGTAATAATGTGGGTAATTATCGACCAATCTCTATACTGAGCACATTGTCTAAAATAATTGAAAAACTGATGAAAAAGCGACTGTATTATTTTCTTGAGAAACAATTTATTATCAAATAATCAGTTCGGCTTTAGAGCAGGCAAAAGTACCCAAGATGCCATAAACTCCCTGAATAAATATGTGTGTGAATCCGTAGATACTGGAGACAAGATCTTAGCAATATTTTTCGATCTTGCAAAGGCTTTTGATACGGTTTCACATCAAATATTATTGAAGAAAATGTATTTACTGGGTATAAGAGGTACGGCGCTTGATTTCTTTAAAAATTATCTTGACAAAAGAAAACAAACCACAAAAATTGATGAAAATATACAAAGTGATCAAAAAGAAATTGAATATGGAGTCCCACAGGGAAGTACACTAGGCCCATTACTCTTTTTGATATATATAAATGATTTATGTGATTTGGGAATGGAGGGAAAAATCATTACTTTTGCTGATGACACTGTGTTAATATTCAAAGAAAAAACATGGGAACAAGTAACTCGTACTGCAGAATTTTTTTTATCTATAATCAATAGCTGGTTAGATAAAAATTTGTTGACCCTCAATGCAGCCAAAACAAAATTTTTGATTTTTTCAATTACTGAGGCAGGACAGCCCAAAAATATATTAAACTGCACATTAGTAATTGCGAAAATAATGTTGGTTGTAATTGTCCCAATATAGGAAATTGTAAGTCCATTAAGTATTTAGGAATAATTATTGACAGACACATGAGATGGGAGGAACACATAGATGGATTGGCAAAAAGACTAAGAAAGCTGATCTATATCTTTAAAGTACTTAGAAATATTTTAAATATAGAAAAGCTGAAATCTGTTTACTATGCCTTGTGTCAATCCATCTTAAGTTATGGTATTGAAAGTTGGGGGAGTGCATCGATTATACCCTTGCATCAGGTAAATATAGCTCAGAAGGCCATACTTAGAGTAATTCACCATCGTGACTTTATGTACCCTTCTGAACAACTATTTAGAAAATTTAAGGTTCTGGATGTTAGACAATTATACATACAGAAAATTCTAACAACATTCCATAAAAATATAAACAATCTGCAAATTATGCCTGAAAGACCGCATCTAACTAGAGAAAAGTATAATAAAACGGTCCCTAAAATGAAAACAACTTTTGGCCAAAGACTATTCAGTTTCCAAGCTCCTAGAATATATAACCTAATTAGTAAAAATATTCAAACCAGCAGTAATACCAAAAATTCAGAGTAAACCTATTTAATATTCTTTTCAATATGGGTAGAGAAAACACTGAAAAGAAATTAATGGAAATTATAAAATAAAACTCTTTAGTAAAATGAGTATTATCAATTTCTTTTCTCTTCTTCGTTTTGAATATTTATAAATTTTTTATTTTATTTGGAAAACTACTGTTAGACTAATGTATTAATTTATATAATGTATTTGTCTAATTATCTTATTAGGAAAACTACTGTTAGACTAATGTATTAATTTATATAATGTATTTATGTAATTTAACTTTTTATTGTATTAATTTAATTAAAATATTTGTATTGTATCAATCTAATTAAAAATTTTATAATGTAATAATTTACTTGAACTTTAAATCATTAATTAATTATATATACTAATGAGTACCTATATTCGAATATTGTGTTTTAAAATGAAATATGTAACTTGCCCTAAAACAGGCCAGCCTAGTCGGGTAGTTACATATTTTATCATATGATTGTATGATAAATTATTATTGTATAATTATATTTGTAATGTAATTTAATGTAATGTTATGTTAAATAAATAAATAAATAAATAAAAATTACGAATTACCGCGGTTTTCGAATTAAAGGGGTTAATCTACTATGAAATCAACATTTTGAGACTTTTTAATTTAAATATTTCGAATTATAGGGAATTAAGAATTATCGGAGTTCAAATTAACGGTTTTTTTCTTTGTATTATCTAAATATTCAATGTGAAAATATCACGATTTACATGTTACTGGCAATATCAATTTAGCTGGTTTATTTCGCTACCCATATTAGGTTAGGGAAAGATTTTGTTGGCCCAAGTGTGTACAAGGGAGGTACTCAAACTATACCCACATTCGCTGAACTATCTATAGAGTTTTATTTTATGTGCATGAAATAAGATGGTGATTTTTATTGAGGCCTAAGTAATCTACCACGGGAATACTCGTGACAAGCATCCATCATTGAATACTAACCATGAAATATCTCGTGGCTGTAGCTGTAGTTAATTTAGAAAAGGCAGGCGCATGCCGTGAATACATTGAAACATGACTTTGCAAATACATATTTTGCAACATCAAAGTAAAAGATTTGTGTGAGAGAAAAGTACGATATTTAAAATATGAAAAATGTGATAATAATTGGATAGGAATTGCGAGATATATATTTTTATTTATTTTTTTTCAAAATATGTGCAAATATGTAAATGTTGAATGTTCTTACAGCATGCCCCTGCCTACGGTTCACTGGCCGAACCATTTCCTTTCCTTCCAGGTTCTATGGTTATGTTATCTTCTAAGGTGCATTAAATTTTCAGAAATAATTTTTCACATCTAATCACGTGACAGATTATATATGTTTTTTAGTACCCTTACATATATTTAAAATATGATTTACATTAACGGGACATTATAAGAAACAGGACAAATTTTTAGATAAAATATATTATTTTGTTTAATATTATGCCTTGCAGTCAGTACATGTTGAGCCTCTCAAGTCGCTTCCTGACTTCCTCATCTTCCGCACGGAACTTCTCTGCCTCCTCGACCATGCGTTGGATGTCCTGCTTTGATAGTCTACCCTTCTCATTCTTGATAGTGATGTTGTTAGATTTACCAGTGGCCGTCTCCTTAGCATACACCGTCAGAATTCCGTTGTCATCTAGGTCAAATATGACTTCGACGCTGGGTTCACCGGCTGGTGCGGGCGGGATGCCCGTCAATGTAAAGGTTCCCAGCAAGTTGTTGTCCTTAGTCATGACGCGCTCACCCTCGAACACCTTGAATAACACTTCTGTTTGGTTGTCAGCGGTCGTGGTGAAGTTCTTAGTCTGCCTGCAAGGAAGGCGGGTGTTGCGTTCCACGACCTTGCTCATCATTTCTCCAATAACCTCAATGCCAAGAGCTAACGGTGCAACATCTTCTAAAACCAAATTTCGTATCTTCGAGTCCAGCACGCCACTGAGGATCGCCGCCTGCACAGCCGCTCCGTGAGCGACTGCTTCATCAGGGTGAATAGAATGTTTCAGTTTATTGTTGTTGAAGAAGTTTTGTAAAATATTCTTAATCTTGGGAATTCTAGTGGAACCGCCAACTAATACCACGTCATGGATGTCCCCTTTTTCCATTTTAGCGTAATTCAGCGCCTCCTTCAAAGGCCCGAGTGTACGAAGGAAGAGGTCGTTGCACAATTCCTCGAAACGGGCTCTCGTCACATCAATATTTAAATCTTTTCCCTCATGCAGGGAAGCGAGATCAATGGTCCATTTAGAAACGAAAGAAAGTTTTTTCTTGGCCCTCTCAGCTATTTCTCGCAAACGTCTTAATGCTTGATCATTTCCGCGCAAATCTTTACTGAACTTTTTTTTAAACACCTCAGCTAAATCGTCCACTAGTAGGTTATCAAAGTCTACTCCTCCTAGATGTGTGTCTCCAGCTGTGGCCTGTACTTCAAATAGCGAGCCTTCATTAATACACAATATCGATACATCAAAGGTCCCGCCACCCAAGTCGAAGATGAGCACATTCCGCACGCCCTTTAAGTCCAGCCCGTAAGCCAGTGCTGCCGCAGTGGGTTCACTGAATAGAGACAGTACGTTGAGCCCGGCAATCGTGGCTGCATCCTTGGTAGCTTGTCGTTGAGAGTCGTTAAAGTAAGCTGGCACAGTTACGACTGCATCCTTCACACTGGAGTCCAGGTAATCTTCGGCCATCTCCTTCATCTTGTACAACACCTTGGCGCTAATCTCCTCAGCAGTAAATTTCTTGTTCTCGCCTTTATACTCTACTTCCACCATGGGTGTCTCCCCTGCGGCAACCACACGGAAGGGCCAGTGCTTCATGTCCTCCTGTACTGTGGGGTCGGTAAACTTGCGTCCGATAAGCCTCTTGATGTCAAAAACAGTGTTCTTGGGGTCCGTATGAGCCTTGGCAGTTTCTCCCACCAGCATCTCATTGTTGGTGAAGGCCACATAAGATGGTGTTATCCTTTCTCCTACGTCGTTTGGGATGATCTTCACGCTCCCATTCTGCCACGCCGCAACACAGGAGTACGTAGTTCCCAAATCTATTCCAATTGCCACCATTTTATTTTTTGATTTATCACTGATTGTTGTAATATATTCACCGAATTGACTATTGTGTTTGTGATTCGTATGAAGACTAAGCACGATTATTGAAAGCATTAGCTTAATTTCATTTATCTTATCTTTCAGTTATTTCAAGACATCAGTTATCTCTTCGCTATCTGGATTGCTCCACCAATGAAATTTCAAGCCATAGAAAAAAGATATTTTTACACATATCATATTTTTATTTTGATTTAATACCAAAAAGCTCAGACGAGGTCTATCTTATTCACGGTATTTATTAGGGTGGGCCAAATTTTTTTTTTTCATTTCTTAAGGGGCACAGCGATAAAAAGCTGCCAAATGATCTCAAACTAACATATGTAAAATATCATTACATTCTGATAAGACTAACTGCCTCCGGATTGATGGCAATTTTTCTTTTTTTTTCGAGATATGTTCTCATTTCTCATTCGTATATCATGATTGCGAATATGGAAGGTTGGTGGATTGAGTAGAAGAGAGTCGAGGAACACCTAGCATTCACGTATTTAGTCAGTGTCAGTATAGCTCCGGCTGCAATTAGGCGAGGTTGGGTCGTGCTCGTTTTCCTCATTTCTAGTATGGTTCGTACAAAGCGGATATGTCCGTTATTTGGTGATTCAAGTGATATTAAAAGTAATATATTACCAACCTACGAAGATGTTATAAAGTTCTGAGTGGAAACGGCATAAGTTAAAACGCCATAATGAAACTTTTTTTTTTTTTAATTTAATATTTAAACTACATTTAAATCATAATACATTTGTCTATTACAATCTACTTAGATACATTTTATTTTATTGCTTTGCCTCTCCAAAAATGAGACTTGCTCATGTGCTTGGTGAGGGGCTTACACTTTATTAGTTTATTTTGGATTTGGCTTATTTGTTCCTTAGCTATATGTCTTGTTATGCATTGTCAAATTGTATCGATCTAAAGTGTTGGTTTATTTTTTTCTTTAATTGTTGTAAGTCATCGATTTTCTTAATATCTGTAGGTAGGTTATTGAAGTTTTTTATGCCCAAGTATATGTAGTTTTGTTGACACAGTTTGGTATTATATTTTGGGATTTTAAAATTATTTTTGAATCTTAATGATGTGTTTTTTTCAAATTTAGCAGTTATGTTTTCTTTAATTAGTTGTATAATTGACGTTTTCTTGTAAACATTCTCTAATTTTGGAACTTGGAATTTAGAGAAAAGTAATTGTGTAGAGAAGGTTTTTCTTTTTTTTAATATTACTTTTATAATTGATCTTTGGATTACTTTCACTGTGTTTATGATGTTATTATACGCCCCTCCCCATCCAATGATTCCATATTGGAGTAGTGCATGGACAGAAGCGTAATAAACCATTTTTAAATTATCTATGGTTAGTGTGTTACGCAATCTTATGAACATATATATTATGCATTTCCTTATTCTTTTGACCAACTCGCTAATGTGGCTTTGCCATTTTAGGTGTTGGTCTATTATTACACCAATGTATTTTAGTTCTCTTTTAGATTCTAGGGTTGAGTATTTGTCATTGCAGTTAGTTTTTTTTGCAGTTGGTGTCATGTACAATAATTTGTAAATTTGAAGGGATTGTCGGTTTTTTTATTGAAAAAGGAATAAAGTAAGTTTTGTCGGAATTTAAGGAGAGTAAGTTGTTGTCAAACCATAATTTTAGCGTATTTATGTCATTGTTCGCTTATGTATTAACTGTGTCCCAGTTGCTTCCTTTCGTGATGATCGCAGTATCGTCAGTGTATGATATTATTTTTCCGTTCAGTTTTAGGTTGAAGATGTCGTTAACGTAAATTATAAATAGCAATGGGCCTAGAACTGTCCGCTGGGGTATACCGAAGCCGCTGGTTAGGGGTTGACTTAGAGTTTCATTAATTTTTACACATTGTTGTCTTTCATGTAGATAACTTTGAAACCAGCTTACTGTACCTTTTATACCAACAGATTTTAATTTTAATATTAGTTTATTATGTGAGACACTGTCAAAAGCCTTTCTTAGGTCCATGAAAATACCAATACATTTAAAAGATTTGTCTAGCGATTCTTGGACAGTATTTGTTAATTGAGCTATTGCGTATTTTTATTTTCCATGAAACTAAATTGGTTATTATGGATTATTTTGTTTATTTTGAGAAAGTGAAATATTCTTTTTTTAACGATTTTTTCTATAATTTTTCCAAAATTTGATATAAGAGATATTGGTCTATAGTTAGTAGTTGATTGCCCGATTTAAATATAGGAGAGATAATGGCTCGTTTATAGTTTGACGGAAAAATTCCAGTTTCTATACTTAGGTTTATTATATGCATTAGAGGTTTAGATATTAGGTCCTTACATATGAAATTGGCGTTTAGTATGGCAGGAACATAAAGCCGATTTTTTTTAATTATAATTTATTTAATCAAAATATGTACCATTGCTATCTATGCACTTTTGCCTCATAGGTAGTTCATAGGTAGTTCATCGATCCCTTCACTAAAAAAACCATTCGGACGGGAATCAATAAAATCTTTGAAAGCGGTTTGGACTGCCCCATCGGAGTTGAATTTTTTCCTTTGCAAGAAGTTATCCAAATTTCGAAAAAAATGGTAATCTGTTGGGGCAAGGTCCGGAGAGTACGGTGGATGTCTTAGACATTCCAATTGAAGCTCCTCTAATTTGGTAGCCGTCTGTTGTGCAGTGTGTGGTCTAGCGTTATCATGAAGCAGCAGTGGCCTAGAGCGATTAACCAGCCTCGGTTGTTTAGCAGCTAGCTTTTCCATCATGGTTTGCAGTTGCTGACAATAGACATCTGCCGTAATCGTCTGGCCAGATTTAAGAAAGCTGTAGTGAACGACACCAGCACTAGTCCACCAAACGCTCACAAGTAACTTTTTTGGAGTCAATTTTCGCTTGGGGCATGGTTTGGCTGGTTCGGCAGGGTTCAGCCATTGCGATGAGCGCTTCCGATTATTGTACAGGATCCACTTTTCATCACAGGTAATGATTTGATTTAAAATCCCTTCATTATTGTGCCGGTTGAGTAATGCAACGCAGCAGTCAACGCGCGTTTGTTGATTAGCTTCACTCCATTCGTGAGGTACCCACCTTTCAAGCTTTTTCAACTTACCAATTTGCTTCAAGTGGATTAAAACAGTTTTATCACTAACACCGCAGCCTGCAGCTAACTCGGATGTGGTTTGCGATGGATCCGCTTCCACAATAGCCTTCAATTCTTCATTATCAACTTTGGTCTCCGGCCGTCCACGGGGCTTGTTCTGCAGGTCGAAATTTCCAGAACGTAAACGTTGGAACCAAAAACGCACTGTGTTTTCTTTTGCGGCACCGTCGCCATATACATCATTAATCCTTCGAGCCGTTTCTGCAGCACTGGTGCCACGGTGGAACTCGTACTCGTAAATAACGCGATATTTCAAGTTTTTCATTTTGTAAACTGAGTGACGCAAAGAAAAAAACAATTGAGGAAAAAACAAATGAATTATAATTTTCAAAACACAAATACATGAGTAAATAGCTGTATAAATTTGGATTTGGAATTCCTAACCAAAGAGAAGATATTTGAGATCAAATTTGCCAGTACGGCAAAACGCCAATTTCATATGTAAGGACCTAATATTTGTTTTTTGATAAATTTTAAGATATTACCCGTGTACCCGTCATAGCCTGGTGCTGATCCACTTTTTAAAGATGTAATAATTTTTTCAATTTCTTCAATCGTGGTAGGTAAGAATTTTTCCAATTTATTCTCTGTATATATTGTTTTTGGAATTGATGTGTCAGTGATCTGTGGATTTGTAATTTTTTTTGCCAAATTTTTACCGAAGTTGGCAAAGAAATTATTAAAAATATCTGCCGCTTCACGGGGATTTTTAGAGCAGTTTATCTTAGTGTTTTCGTGTGAGAGGATACTTATACTTTCTTTTTTTGATTGTTTTTTATCAATTATCTCATTGATTATTTTCCATACTCTCTTACTATCGTTTTTTGCAGACTCTAATTTTTTTTTATAATAATTTTCTTTGGTAGTTTTTATTAGAAATGGAAGTTTTTTTTTGTAAGCTTTTATATATGTATTAAGTTGCTCGTTATTTGCTTTTTATATTTTTTTATTAGAGTTTCTTTGTATCTTATTGATACTATTAGACCGTGAGTAATCCAGGGTTTTATTGGTTTGTATTTCGAGGACTTGTATTTGGGTAAAGAGTATTTTGCAGCGTCGATATATTTAGATAGTGTCATCAAATATGTTACAACATTCATTGACATCATTACTACTGTATAGGTGAGTCCATTTCTCAGAGTTTAAATTGTTTATAAGATTATCGTTTAATTTTATTAGTTGTATGTTTTGCGTTTGAGGAGCTGTAATCGTTGCTTGAAGGTTTGTAATTAAATTGTATTTGTATTTGAATATAGTAGCGTAATGATCTGTAATTTCAGTGTGAATGATACCAAAAACATTTTGTTTATGTCTGGAATGTTACAATGTATATGGTCTATGCAAGATGGTCGTTGATTTTTTATATTTCTTGTATATCCGTTTATACATGACATGAAGTTTAATTCTGCTAGCATATTTAAATAATTATCTTTATTATCACATGAGTAGTCGTCAGCTATATTTAGATTTATATCTCCTAAAATAATGGCATTTTCGTGTTTTAATTTTGATAATATATTTCTTAACTCTTCTATAAAGGTAGGTAGTTATTAATGATAGATGCGTTCTATATATTGCTAAGATGTTAAATAAATTACCTTTGTATTTTATTTTTAAGCGTAGGATATTAACATCTTTGACTTTAATTTCTTCGAAGTTTATTACTGTGTATACATTTGAAACAAAAATCCCTATTCCACTATTTTTATTTATAAATTTATCGGTTGCATAGTATGTATATTTTGGAATGCTAAAGTTAACGTCGCGCGACGAGTGCGTTTCTGTTAACACTATAACGTCCAGCCTATTTAAAGAATTAGCAACAACTGTAAGAAATTTGTCGAAGTTTTTTTGCAAACTTCTAATGTTCATTTGAATAATTATTAGGCTACTGTCGGGATTTGATTCTATTATATGGTTTGTATCGGTTGTCGTCTGAAAAATTCTTTCGTCTATTTTGATTTTTTTTATTTATGGAATTTAAAATGAAATCATTCATTATTGAAATTTGAAAATTAATTTAATTTAATTTATAGCTTTTATCTGGTGATTTTTTTTTTTTTGGATATTCGAATGAATGGTATGCATATACATGTTCTAAAGATTGGAACACCAACTCGTCGTTCCTTTCTTTTGTTAATATTGTCTTTAATAAATAATGTAAATAGTGAAGCATTAGAATTAGTAACAAAAATGTTTCTAAGTTTTGTCACTCACTCGTATTCAATTTTGTCCTTTGCTAGTTCTAACATTTTTTTCTTGTATTCGCAATGTGGGTTGTCAGTTTTGTGGTCGGTTAAATATTTCATGTTAAATCGATGATTTTGTGTTTGACAGTTGTTGCAGGTAGGTTTCTCCTTTGAATTTGGACAGCTTGTTTCCGTGTGGTCTCCTGCGCAATGGCGGAACGTCGGTGGTTGGGTCCTGTTTAAGCATCTTAAAGCCGTATGGCTAAGTTTCTGGCAGTGGAAGCATTGAGTGATAGGGTTGCAGTCTTCGATGTGTACTCTTTGAAATTTTATATTCAATTTTCCTCTTTCGAGAAGAAGTTTCCTTATTTTTCCCGTTGTTTGTATTATATAATTCGTGGTGTCTCGTTTTTTACCGCTTTTATCAATATTTTATAGTTCCTTAATTAGTTTTATTTTATTTTCGTCGTCTATTTCTTTACCAAGTTCTTCGTTTTGCATTTTTATTTCATTTACAATTATTTCTTTTGTTAGATCTCTTTCTAATCTCTTTAATAATAAAGATAATAGAATCTAATATTTATAATCTTCTTCGGCAATTATGTCTTTTCAGAATTTTTTATTAATTTCTTTTGTTAATTTAATTGAGTCTTCTTTTTTTTCACAATTAATTATTACTTTGTTCTCTCCGATATTTTTAAGTCCGATGATTCCCATTTTTAATTGTGTTAAATTTATGTTCTTACGTACTTTTTGTTTTATTTCTTCGTTTTTTAATTTATCTGCAGTTAACATAATTCCATATTTCGGCTGGGACTCAACGGGTTTAATTATGTTGGATGCAGTTATTTCGGCGAATGATTTTTTTTGCTGGTGATAAAGTCCTCTAGTTTTTTGATGTAATCTTCATTGTTTGATATAATTTTTTTTTGGAGGTCCATTATCTGTTTTTGGGATTCATTTCTTTCTAAGTTTATTTGTTCTTCTAAATTTTTTAAGTTTTGTTCAAGAATTGATTTTATTTTTGAATCTTTAACAGTAGTTATTTTGTTTATATCACTTTTTATGTTATTGATAACTATATTAACGTCCATATTGTTATTATTATTTGGCGTCGCCCGTCCGGGCGTAAGCGCGAGTTATTGTTGTCTAAACTTGCACTTGACACTTGGCGGTATTACTTTACACTAGGCACTCCTCAACTGGAGAAGTGTAAGTGATGACTGGAGAACTGGAGAACTTATAATGAACCCACTTACTATAAAGAAATAGAGAACACTGTCGTTGCAAAAATTGAAGAAATATGATCGAAAACTACCATTCCTACTGTCCAAGGAAAACGATGGAAAGTGACGTTGAAGACGTATATTTTGCATATGATGGAACTAACGTGAACGGTGGTAAATATCATCGGTGCGCTTGCCAAACCTTATATGTGCATTTAAAAAAAAAATTTTTTTTCGTTGGACGGTATTAATTTTTATAGTCGCATCGTTAGCAAAACCTTTCATTTGAAAATTTCTATTAGAACAAAATTTTCCATATCGTCTATGTGCCTGATATGTACTTAACAAGTTTTGTTGAGCATTTTTTGGCACATATCAGAATATGACAACCGCGTGGCGAATAGTTTACGATGCATATGTTTGAGGTTAATATGTGATAAAACTTCTCAAGAATATTGTGAATTGTTTCAAAATCAAAGAAAATACCTACAGGCATTGACGTAATATATTATAGACACTGACTGCGAGATTATTATAGACAGAGTCTGCGACGAGAATGACGTTGAAGCGCCGGATACCAAGATGTTTTTAATTTGAGACCATCATCTCTATTAATATTTATCGAGTGCTTGTAGATTTCTAGTGCTTCCTTGATAAGACGCGTATAGTGACTCTTAGGCTTTTCAAGGATTTTCGGTTCGAATGCGAAATGATGGCCGGTGTCCAGAAAATGCTCAGCCAGTGCTGATTTTTCTGGATGACTGAGTTTGCATGCCCGTTTGTGCTCGTTGACCCTTTGGGAAATTGTACGCGTCATTTGTCCTACGTATACTTTATCGCAGTCTTAACAATCGAGTATATAGGTACACACCGTCTGTTTCTAAGCGATCTCGATCCTTCACTGGTCTCAACAAATCCTTAATTTTTGAGTTGGTTCCAAAAACTGTCTTAATGTCTCTTTTCTTGAGAGCTCTGGCAATTCTGTCTGTAACGCTTTGAACAAAAGGTAGAAAGGCGATGCCTTTGCACTAAGGTTCTGTGTGTTTTTCAGGGTGAACAGACCTCGTTCTTATGATGCGTCGTATCTGTCGCTTCTGGTAACCATTGCCTTCCAGTGCGTCGCTGAGTGCTATCATTTCTTCCTGTAGATATCCATCTTGGCATATCCTTTTGGCCCTCGTGGCCAAAGTGTTGATGAGACCTCTTTTTTGAGCAGGATGATGGTAGGAATTCGCATGTAGATAACGGTTCGTATGCGTAGGCTTCCTATAAACTCTGTGTCCGAAACTCCCATCGGCTTTCTTTTTATTTCGACATCAAGAAAAGGCAGCACATTGTCTTCTCTACCTCCATGGTGAACTTCAGGTTCTTATGTAGTGAATTAAGGTGCTCCAAAAAACCACCTAGTTTGTCTTTCCCATGCGGCCAGATTGCAAACACGTCATCGACGTATCTCCACCAAACCTTCGGAGTAAAGGATGCTGTGTCCAGTGCTGTTGAAAGTTTGCAATCACCGGAGAAAGTGGATTACCCATCGCTACGCCTTCCACTTGTTGGAAGAGCTCACCTTGAAAAAATAAGTATCCACTCGTCAGGCAGTGCTCAACAGTGCGCAAATGTCTTCATCATAAATTTCTTCCAAAAGACTCATAGCGTCGTCCACAGGCACATTAATATGATCGATAATCCTAAAACTACGCAGAGCATTGGTTTGTATGTTCCTGATAATTATATTAGACATCGTCAGCATAGATTGTTTCACATTCCAATATACAGGACCAACCTGCCAATGGTTATGCCTGTTGAAAGAGCCACAGCTATGCTGAACAAAATCGCTTTGGGTATTGATATATTTCAAATGTCTGAGGGGGTTTTCCGAAGCGGGATTCTCCTACACCTTTAACCAGATTTTATGTTATTTTTAATTTATTAAATATTTTTATTTTGATGTATACTTCCATAATATGTATGCCTTGAACACTTAGTTTGTAATGTACATATTATTAAATAAATTGAATTGAATTAGTGAAGAGGGATATGACGTCAAAACTGACTAGTATATCACCCCTTTCACACTTACTTCTTTTAACATCTTGACAAAGTGTGCTGAGTCTTTCACCCATGAGGACGTCTTCCCCATCTACATCTGTAGGAGACCGGCCAACTATTGTGACAGCATATATGTTGGCGCTCCTATTGCGCTCACAATTGGTCTTAGTGGCGCATCATCAATAGGGTGTGTCACTTTGTATGGCGAAAAAAAAAAGTTTTTTATTTTTAAACTTAATAGTTATCAAAAGTTGCAATGCATTTATAACTATATAAAAATGCAAAAAAAGTTGCAATTCAAGTATACTTATGGCTCGTTGTAGCGAGCCAAATATTCTGAAAATGTTGGTTTTTAGTGATTTTTCACTTTTTTTTTTCATTTTCAGGTAATAAGTGTGCTGTTTTCTTCTACATAATTCTTATTAGATTACTTAATTTCGTTTATATATATATATAGATAATATACTAAAATAAAAATTTACTGCAAATTTTAAGCTGAATTATTTTTAAAAAAATTATAAAACATACAAAATTTTCCAAAAAGAGAATTTTTAAAGACAGCTAAAGTTATTTTTAATTAAACATTGGCATAATTTTCCTGGAATTCTGCTTGGCTGCAATAAAACCTTCTCTAACTGTTTACCCTACGACAGAACCTGCAGCTACAGACGTCAATTTAAGGTATCCACACATTTCCCTGCCACACAGTCAGTAGATTTCTTTCTACTGACTGTGTGTGGCAGGGACTTGGAAAATCAAATATTCGGACATTTCGTTCGACGAAAACTGTCCTCAGCTCTTTACTTTATAAGTACATAGCTCAAAAGTGGTAGTTCAGTCAGCATAAGTTTCTCATCCTGCCAGGAAATCTTGTCGTAATAATGATCATTCTCAAAAATGATTTGTGGTATCACAAAAAATCTCGACAATGATTTTTGCGAGGCACGAGCTTTCAAAACTCTCGTATACCCTATTCTATTACAATTTTTTTGTCATTTATCAATATTTGATGCCTCCTTGATATCACTCAGTGTAGCCGAAGCAGCGCCTGCTCTGTGCGATACGCCATAACGATCACATACTTCAGACAACTTATCGATTTTTTGTATTTTCTCAATTTTCTCTTCCTTTAACTATGTTTCCAATGCCTATGCATCTGAAGTTTCTTTGGTCTTCAAGAAATGGGTGGTCTAATCGGATCAATTTTATTTTTTTCACATTTACAAGAAGAAGAATTTTTGCATTTGCACGCAGCAATGTCATAAAGAATTGTTGATTTAGTTTTAAAGTTTTCTATTTTATCTAAATACGATTGACTCTTTGGTTCTTTGTTGAATTTTTTCGATAGTAGCCTATATTATTTGCAATATGATAATAGAAGCTGGCTCACAATGCTTGCATTTTTCCAAACTTCAAGAACTGTTCGAGCCACTTGAGAAGAGATGACTTTTGCTTGTGGTTCTAAACTATTTGACTGTTTCATTTCATGACGCGCCCACTCATAATGTCTTTAAACATCTCCATAAGTTGGTAACATAGAATTTTTTGATTTTGAATTTTTCGGGATATTTCTCAAAAATACGTAATTTCGTACGACCTCTGGTTTCTTTTGAACTTAACGGATTCGATGCCATTGTGATTCGTTTCATGAATGAATTAAACACTTAAATTTATTACATATAATATGTAGAAACCTTACGACTGTTGAAAACAATACAACCGTTCGGTATAGAGTCTGACCTAATGAGGAGCGCATAACGGGAGCGCGACCCGAAACAAGCCGAAATTTCCCAAACGGGGATAGGTATTTAACGCTAACAGATTATCAAAATAAACTTATATATGACGTTATCCTTATGCTGGTTATATTATTAATAGAAAAAAGCATTTAATTACTAATACAATTGTTAAATACAAAAAATATATCGTTCTGATTGGAACGTTATTTTGCAACTTTTTCTATATTTCAAAGCCTTTTAACTAGCCAAAAGTACCAGTTTTAAAGAAAAGTGTAAATGAAGCATTTAATAACATATAAAAATGCAACTTTTGAAAACTATTAAATTTGAAAAATCGTAAGTTGAAAAAAGTGACACACCCTAATCATCAAGTCATGACTTTGGCACGGTATTGCAAGCCGATATTTTTTATTTTTTTATTTAAAAAGTGATGGAAACCTAAGAGGTTTATGGTTAACATTTTTACATGATTCAATATAAGAAAATATAATAATATAATTTAGATACAAGGTATTTTTTTTATATTTGGCCGAGTTTTAATATTTTTGTCACATCTGTTTTGAATTTGTCAGTGGTCAGTTGTTTGGTCTGTTGTGGCAGGTCATTGTATAGGTTGAGTCCATTGCAAATTAGTCGGGATTGTCCTGTTTTTGTTTTGGCACGTGTGATGTCATAGTTTTAAACCATTCTAATGTTGTGTTGGTGTTTTTCATGTATTTTGTGTAATTTTATGTCTTCGGCTTGTATTTCGCCACCACTATTGTTCCGGATGGGAACACCTTTTTTATGCGGCTCAGTAGTCTTCGCTGGTGGGGCAGAGATCGCCACCAGAATTTGCTGTGAAGCTCGTTGTCCGTGGATATGCCAGAAGTCAAACTCCGAAGAAGTGCTTTTATCGTATTAAAGTCGAAGAAAAATCCGAAGCGAAGTCCAAGTCAGAAAGCAGTGGTCACAAAAATCCAAGAAAGCAGAGTCCAAAGTAGAAGAGCAGGGTCAGAAATAAAAGGCAGCAAGAAGATTGTCCAAATAGCGATTCTCGTACCAACGCGAGTGGCGTAACTGTGGTAGTCGCTCAAAAAATGCATTTTATTTATACCAAATTCAAAATTTCACAAGATTGCGTCATAGCATGTTACAGAAACCAATGAGATTGCGTAATTCTGGGAAGGCGCCGCAGCGCTCCCAGCGGCCGAGCGGTGAACTACGTCATTCGCGGTTGCACAATTTCACCGCGCGGCAGATTTCATATGACAGATACAAATTAATTCATAAAAAATGCATTTTAGCTCCCAAGAGACTAATACTGTGTTATTTTGTAATAACAGACCTAGCAGATGATAATAACACAGTTATTTGGACGGGCTGGGTCATACAAGGCCCAAAAAAACTAAAATTAAATTCGCCACAAACGGCTCAAATTTTCAAAAATTCATAAAAAATCAAAAACAGCATTTTTACAAGTTTTGCTATGACAAATGTAATTTGCGCATGCAAGCGCTCATTTTAACAGTAATTCCAAATATTTCAGGTAAATATTTACTGAGTTATAGGCATTCAAAAAAGCGCCAAAAACCAATTTTTTATTTCACTCTCAGGCGCGCCTATATCATTCCACATATATAAAAATATATTTTCTAGACAGGCATTCAGTAAAGGAATGCAATGACCCTACATAAGTAGGAATTCGTCCACGATAAGCCGCTCTGATTGTCGATTAAAAATTCGACTTTTTAATATTCTCCACGGCGAGCCGTGTGCGCGAGCTTACCGCGACGTAGGCCCGAAAACAGGCGTCCACCGTTTCCAAATTCGAGAAAAATACAAAATTTTTCTCACGGTCTTCCAGTACTCATTTATTTCATGATGACCATCTCCACGATGGCGCCCGGTGCAGGCCTTCGGGCCCCCGTGGAGGGTATCCCATATAAGCATCTCAGACGGGGGCTCGGAATTTGAGTACTAGGCGTTAGAAGTTATAGCCGGTCAGGTAAGTTTGTAAAATCTCTCATATTCAAAAACATTTATTTGCCCGTCGGCGGATTCAACGGCGGAAAGAAAGAGACGAGACCCTCTGCAGCGAGACTCGTCTCCCGTGTTGGCGAATATTGCGTGCCACACTCATGCCCATTTAGTGTTGGCGAACATCGCGGGTACCGCGTGCCACACACATACTTTACTTTGGGGCGTTACATCGCGGAAGAATCCCTTCGGCTCAAACTTCTAACCTTTGTCCACGCACCAATAGGTGCCAAATAAAAAATTATTTATTTCCATTTTATTCATAAAAATTCATAAAATTCCAATACATTTTTTCTCATCAGAGATTCAACATAATGCACATGACAATATTGCATACAAAAAGGGCGCCAAGCGCTGCTTCTTACAAGGCATCAACATATTTTTAAAATATTTTCATAACATATACAAATTCCACACATATTTGTATCGACACTTGTAGCTGGAAATAACATCGGCGGCCAAACAGGCCGCATTTTTCATATTCATTTAACAAAGGGCCAATCTCAGGGCTAGTGTCCGGACGATGTTGTTCTACAGCTAGTTGGAAGCAGTATGCGCGCGCGGCCCCCCTCCAGTTGCGGCAGCAGCCGCTGGGCACTGACTTGCGCGCGCTCCGAGCGGCAACCCAATTTTCAGTAGCGGCATACACACCTCGTCTCCAATGCAATTTTCTGTATGTAGCGGCTGATTTATTTTGGACACGCGCCGCTCATAGTGGTCATGTTATGTTCTCATTTTTTACATGGCTCAACCCTGTCCGTTCCAACTATATTAACCACAACACCAACATTCACAACAACACATCAGCCCTGATGATGGACCTTGCAATGGGATCCGAAATGTCGGCCCGAAAGGTCGTAACAACACGGCATAATACCCCAGTAAACACAAACTTGAAGACGCGGCACACTTATTTCATAAACGCTCTGCGTGTAGACAGAAAAATCAGGTAATTTGAAGTCACGGTGACACAAATAACATACTCATTCTTACAATGGTGTACGATACTCTGTTTCTTTTTCCGTCGTGCAGCGTCGCGCCCGATCATAATGTAGGTCCGTTCGATAACGAATGCAAGTAAGGCAATTACCTCACTTTTGAGTTGCCAAGATTTTACACTTGTAACGTATCTACAATTTATTATATCATTGCCTATAGGTCAGTGAATTTAAACATGAAGAATAAGATCTTTGCGTTATGTTTTGTTTATTTTTAATTGATGGAATCTAGCTTAACGTTTACATAACCTAAAAAATGTTAACAACTTTTTGCATAATATAATACCGCTTAAGCCTTTTTTGCGTTTATTAATTACATAACCTAAAAATGTTAACAACTTTTGCATAGTATAATAACGCTTAAGCTCGGCTATTTTTGCATTATTTTCAAATTGACTGCACTAAAAACTAATAAAATGATGTGTTGTAGAGGAAAATTGTTGATGGAGTTATGTACTGGAAATTTTTCTGTTGAAAAGTCTGAGGAGAGTAGTGCAGATATATTTATTTCTAATGTATATGATCCAACAAGTAATGGACATCCGAGACATTCCTATTCTTCAAATTTTTCCATATTCCTATTCTTCAAATTTTTCAGAGGCATAGTTCAACTAATTTGCATACTACACTGTTACCATCAACTCAGTCCAGACCTACTGCTTTTGTTACTCAGTGTAGCCCAATGGAAAGTGATAATATCTTGTTTTTTAATTTTTCTTAATTAAGTAATGTGAACACAACAATATCATCTCTTATTCAGCCCAGTCTTATTGCTGTTGAATGTAGCCCAATGCAAAATGATACCCGATTTACCACTACCTAATATCGAAACATAACAGGCTTCGGCAACAAATAACCAGATAAATGATAATGCAGATAATTATGTTTTAGACGAAATCACTGGATTATTCGTAACTAAAATAAATCCTATTGACACACATACATATAATTTTACTTATAATTTTAGATTGGATGATCGAACCGGTGAATTGATTGAGTTGTATCATAATGTAAATGAATCTTATGAGGACTTTGATATGGATATTTTTGACAAAAAGATAGATAAAACCTTTAATAAAGATCAGAGAGTAAAGGGAAACTATACATGGGAAGAAAAATAGAGAAAATTCAAGATCATAAGCAGCACGTCAGTTTTGTTACTAAATCAAAAAAGACTAAGAAGTTTAAACTCTGTAGTCACAATGCATGTGAAGCAAAATCACCTCGAACTTTTCTCTGTGCGATAATAAACGAAGAGAAAAGGGAGAACATTTAAAAATATTTTTGGAGTTTAGAAATGTGGGATGCTAAAAAGGCTTACATAAAAAAGCTTGTACGTATTCGGGCGATTATGAGAAGTTAATACTCATTTCGTATGGATGTTCCTACCAGAATAGAAATAAGATATTATCCTCTGCTCTGCTAAATCTCACAAAAGAGATCAAATCAATTCAAATAGAACAAATCATCCTTGAAAGGGGGGACACAATGATGCAAGTGGACAGTGTCTATTCCACATTAGAACGTCTGTTTAAACCACATATTTACTCCCCGAATGACTATATAAATATAATGGCACAAGCTCGTCCAAGCAAGCCGTATACAATGCACTTAGATTTCGCATTTTTCATAATTTATTATGAAAAGATATGTCGTTTATATTCGATAAGACCAGGCAAAAGAACTGGAGATCCTGTAGTTACTGACGTCAGAGGACTACTATGGAATGGAATTTTTTTCAAAAGATCTCATTTATTTTGTTCCTATGTTTTTTGATTTTATTTATAGTTTGATTCGTTATAATTTACGTGATTTATGTTACAGGTTATGTTATAATGTGATTTTTTCTATAACAATAAGAAAATAAAGATTTTTTAATTTACAAGTCACATTTACATTTTATTCCTACAATAATCTATATATATTAAAAAAATAGTGCATATTGGCCGATATATGTTTATATATTTGTTTGATTGTTTGTAACCAAAAGTTACATTTCGATTTTTTTTCGTTTTTTTCTCCGTTTTCGCGCGCTTTTTTGCGGTTTTCTCTGCAAGTATACCCAATAAAAATATTTTGTAAAAAGAATATAAAAGGCAATTAATTTTGGCATCCAAATTTTTAGCACTTATTTTTTTCTTCTTCTTCTTTTTTTTTCTACGCCCGTTTGAGCGAAAATGGGTTTTTCTTACATATTTTCGTCAGTTTTTAAAATTTTTAAATTTGAATCGGTGAAAAGATAGATAATCGTGAAACGCGTATGATCTAATTATTAATTATTTTTTTAAATTTATTTCGTTTTTACGTACTTTTTGCAAACTTTGCGTTTCCTTTCATCACGTTTTTTTCTGAAAGTACAAGAAATATTTTAATTTTAAAAACAGATTATGAAAGACCCTGACACTGGCGTAAAAGTTATATTAGAATCATATTTAAGAACTTCTTCTTCTTCTTTTTTTGAACATTGACATTTTAAAAATATTATGACAAATATCTCGGTAAGTGTTTGAGATACTTGGTTGGAAATGATACTGTTGATGCGTATTAGTATGTTGCAAACGATACAATACTAATATTTAACTTTTTAAAATTTTTGAATTTTTTACGATTTTTTTAGTGATTTCTTCTTTTAACGAATAACTCGACGAATTCTGGATGAAAATACGATATTTTAAATTCTAATGATGAGTAAGACGATACTCTACCTGTACTAAAAAAATCATAACGATCGGCATCGTTTTACTTAGTTTTTTTTGCAATTATAATTTTTACTTTGTATGGAATACATATTATTTTGTATGGAAAATTGTTCTAATTTCAAATTAATGAAAAGGTCGACGAAATAGATTTGACATGTCGGAACAAAATATGACGTTTCAAAAAAAATACTTTTCATTCATTTTCAAAATGGTTTATCTGACCATTGCGCTTATTTATAAAGAAAAAAGATTAGATCAAGAATACGTCATATTTTTTTCATTGTTTTTAACAAAAATTCAGTAAGATTTTTAATAAAATTACACCCAGCGAAGCTATACAAAAAAGGCTTGATTTAACATGTTTGGCAAATCACCTCTGATATTAGGCGGCATCAGAATATTGACATTTCAAAGAAAATTCGTGTTGTTGATTTTCAACATATATTTATTATTCAGTCATTTCGCCCGTTTAAAAGAAAGAAATATTATGCTTATTATTGATTTTTACAAAAATTGACATCGCTTCAAAGGAATTTCAGCGCTATGCATTTATAAACTCGCATGTACAGGGGTACAATTTGTGATGTTTTACGAAATAATTTACAGTTTTAAAATCAGCTGTTTTGTCATCTGACAGGACTTCAGTATTTCGCGCATAAATTATCGACATTGACATTTGACAGCGATTACCTGAAATGGCGGCAAAAATATTTACTTTTTTCAGTACACATCTGTGAGATCTAAAGATTTAAAAATAATGAAGAGTATTTTGCGATACATGTATTTATTATATGGAATAGTAGGTGTTACGGCACCCCTTTTAAAGTATATTTCAGTGAGTTTTTCGAATATTAAAGATATTTAAAATGATCATTGTAGGTAATAACTATTCTACACATTTTTGAAAACATTTTTTCGAAATCGATTCTTCTTCTTTTTCTTCGTAAGGTTTTATGAACTTTTGTTTAAAATTTTTAATTTTTTTGGGTTTTTAGTTTTTGAATTTATTTTTTTAGTTAGTTATTTATTTATTTATTTAGATTTTTTTGTTTAATTATATATTAAATTCGTTATTATTGTATTCATTTATATATTTATTTATTTGTTTATTTATGTATGTCTATTGTAATTTATTTTTATAAGAGGTTTGGTTAAGAAAACTTTATAAGCGTTTTTCGATTAAATTATTTTTATATATGTAAGACAGGATACTACAAGATGGCCTCCCAGAGTTCTGAAATGGAGACCTTGGGAAAATAAAAGAGGCATCGGAAGACCTCAAAAGAGATGGGCGGATGATATTGTCGCTGTGGAGGGAAAGAAATGGCTTCAATTAGCCAACAACAGGGAAGAATGAAAAAATAAGGAAGAGGCCTATATCCAGCAGTGGAAAGATGAAGACTGATGAAGAAGAAGAAGAAGAAGGCGTAATGGTGCGATATAATAAATTCATGTGGACTTTAAAGAACCTAACTAGGTTTAGGTTTTGTTTATTATATATATAAATAAAAATAAAAAAGGTTATAAATACATTGTGTGTTTTCTAGCGGATATTTATGGAAAAAAAATAATTCAAAAATTCAATTTTTCATACAAAAACACACTCTTTTGAGATTTTCATTATTGAATATACCGCATAATATTATAGGGGGTGTTTTTATTAATGATAATATTTTTAGAATAGGGAAAATGCGCGTTTTGTCAATATTATTTTTACATAGATGTGACGTCACGATTTCGATGGAGTGGGAAATATTATACAGGGGGTTTTTTATGCAAGAATGTTTATTTGTGATCACTCGATTTTTTTTTTTTGGATTTTAGATTTTCAACATTGATGATTTTTTTTTTTGGAAAAGGTTTTTTATAGAGGAGATTAATATTAATTTTGTTTTTTTATGTTTATTTATGATGGTAATAATGTAAAATTGAGAAAATGCGCGTTTTTCGAAATAAGCTTTCGCATAGATGTGACGTAACGATTTTGAAAATGTGCTTGGATGAGAAATATTATACAGGGTGTTTTTTATATAAGGATGTTTATCTGTGATCACTCTAATTTTTTTTTTGGATTTTGGATTTTTAACATTGATTACGTATTTTTTGGGATTTTTTTTTTATGCAGGGTGTTTTTTAATGATGGTAATAATGTACAATTGCATAAATGCGCGTTTTATCAAAATTAGGTTCGCAGGGGGATTATATTTTATGATTATTTAAGAAATATTCTACAAAGTGTTTTTTAGTTTTTGACGTCACTTTTTGGGGATTTTGAATAATTTAAGCGTGACGTTACGTTTTAGCCGTTCGGAAAATTAAATACAGAGTTGACATTTTGAAAAATTGTTTTTTGTGAAAATAATTTTGTCCAAAATATTAGGTCCTTACATATGAAATTGGCGTTTTGTCGTACTGGCAAATTTGATCTCCAATATCTTCTCTTTGGTTAGGAATTCCAAATCCAAATTTATACAGCTATTTACTCATGTATTTGTGTTTCGAAAATTATAATTCATTTGTTTTTTCCTCAATTGTTTTTTTCTTTGCGTCACTCAGTTTACAAAAAGAAAAACTTGAAATATCGCGTTATTTACGAGTACGAGTTCCACCGTGGCACCAGTGCTGCAGAAACGGCTCGAAGGATTAATGATGTATATGGCGACGGTGTCGCAAAAGAAAACACAGTGCGTTTTTGGTTCCAACGTTTTCGTTCTGGAAATTTCGACCTGCAGAACAAGCCCCGTGGACGGCCGGAGACCAAAGTTGATAATGAAGAATTGAAGGCTATTGTGGAAGCGGATCCATCGCAAACCACATCCGAGTTAGCTGCAGGCTGCGGTGTTAGTGATAAAACTGTTTTAATCCACTTGAAGCAAATTGGTAAGGTGAAAAAGCTTGAAAGGTGGGTACCTCACGAATTGAGTGAAGCAAATCAACAAACGCGCGTTGACTGCTGCGTTGCATTACTCAACCGGCACAATAATGAAGGGATTTTAAATCGAATCATTACCTGTGATGAAAAGTGGATCCTGTACGATAATCGGAAGCGCTCATCGCAATGGTGAACCCTGCCGAACCAGCCAAACCATGCCCCAAGCGAAAATTGACTCCAAAAAAGTTACTTGTGAGCGTTTGGTGGACTAGTGCTGGTGTCGTTCACTACAGCTTTCTTAAATCTGGCCAGACGATTACGGCAGATGTCTATTGTCAGCAACTGCAAACCATGATGGAAAAGCTAGCTGCTAAACAACCGAGGCTGGTTAATCGCTCTAGGCCACTGCTGCTTCATGATAACGCTAGACCACACACTGCACAACAGACGGCTACCAAATTAGAGGAGCTTCAATTGGAATGTCTAAGACATCCACCATACTCTCCGGACCTTGCCCCAACAGATTACCATTTTTTTCGAAATTTGGATAACTTCTTGCAAAGGAATAAATTCAACTCCGATGGGGCAGTCCAAACCGCCTTCAAAGATTTTATTGATTCCCGTCCGAATGGTTTTTTTAGTAAAGGGATCGATGAACTACCTATGAGATGGCAAAAGTGCATAGATAGCAATGGTACATGCTTTGATTAAATAAATATATTATAATAAAAAAAAATCGGCTTTATGTTCCTCCCATACTAAACGCCAATTTCATATGTAAGGACCTAATATTTAACTTTTCAAAAACCAAAAACCAAAAAATTTCTTTTTTAAACCAAAAACCCAATTTTTTTTTTCCAAAACCATATAAATAAAATCAAAAAATCAAAAAACCAAAATCAAAAAAACAATTTTGTCTCATTAGTACTCTTAAATTGGAAATATATATTTTCTTAGGTTAATTTGCTTCCACATACTTAGGTAAGTTTAGGTTAGGTTGGGAAAGGTTAGATTAGGTTAGGTTTGGTTGGGTTAGGTTAGGTTAGGTTTGGTTAGGTTAGGTTAGGTTAGGTCAGGTTGGGTTAGGTTAGGTTAGGTTAGGTTAAGTTAGGTTTTGGTTTTTGGGTTTTTCATGGATATCTCCGCGAAGCGATGCCCGATTTCGAAAATTTAAAAAGTCCTAGACGAGTACAGCTCATCCGCGCCTTTGCGACAGCTTTGCTGCGCGGCGACTGTCGTTACCCGTCGTACGCGCAGCGGGCGTCAGTGACCGCAAAGCGAGAGCTGTCTGTCTTACTCACCGTTGCGCGGCCTTTGCGCGGCTTCGAGCGCGCAGCAGCTTCTTCTTACACCCTTCGGTTTTTTAAAGTCGAAGTTCCCACCCCCACACAAGATCTTTCACGACTCGGTCATTTATCATCCGATTTCAATTTACAAAAATACCACAGATAGCTCTCATCTTCTTCTATCGAATATTATAAACTGGCACAGTCTGCCGCCAGGCTAAATTGCACGCGTAGCCGTGCAACGGGTACCTAGTCTATATATATTAAAAAAATAGTGCATATTGGCCGATATATGTTTATATATTTGTTTGATTGTTTGAAACCAAAAGTTACATTTCGATTTTTTCGGTTTTTTTCTCCGTTTTCGCGCGCTTTTTTGAGGTTTTCTCTGCGAGTGTACACGATAAAAATATTTTGTAAAAAGAATATAAAAGATTATTATTTTTGCATTCAAATTTTGAGTTTTTATTTTTTTTTCTTCTTTTTCTTTTTCTACGCCCGTTTGAGCGAAAATGGGTTTTTCTTGCATATTTTCGCCAGTCTTCAAAATTTTAAAATTCGAATCGGTGAAAAGATAAATAATTATGTAAATCATATAATCTAATTATTAATTTATTTTTTTTAAATTTATTTCGTTTTTCTTTGCAAACTTTGCGTTTCCTTTCATCACGTTTTTCTGAAAGTACGGAAAATATTTTAATTTTAAAAACAGATTATGAAAGACCCTAACGCTGGCGTAAAATTGAAATTAGAATCATATTTTAGTACTTCTTCTTCTTCTTTTTTTTGAACTTTTCAAATTTTAAAAATATTATGGTAAATTTCTCGGCGAGTATTTTAGATACTTAATTGAAAATGATACTGGTGATACATATTAGTATGTTGTAAACGATACTACAATAACATTTAACTTTTTTTATTTTTAAATTTTTTATGATTTTTTAGTGAATTATTCTTTTAGCGAATAACTCAATGAATTTTATATGAAATTAAGATATTTTGAATTCTATTGATGAATAAGACTATATTGTACGTGTACTCAAAAAATCATAACGATCGACATCGTATTAATTAGTTTTTTTTTGCAATTATCTTCCGAAAAAAATATATTTAAAAAAAAAGGTGACACCACATACCTCGATGTGAGATTTCAATAAATACGTATGCAAAAACGTTCCGATTTCAAATTCGTTAAAATCTTCACCAGATCAGATTTGACATTTGCTTCACAACAAAATGTGACTTTTCAAAGAAAATACTTTTCATTGATTTTCAAAATTGTTTATCTGACCATTACGCTTATTTACAAAGAAAAAAATATTAGAACAAGAATGCGTCATATGTTTTTCATTATTTTTAAGAGAAATTAAAAATGTTATAGAATAAATTAACGGCCACCAAAGCCATTTAAAAATGCTTTTTGTTAGAATTCGCGGATTGACATTAGTTTGTCATAGAATACTTAATAATATAAGGCTATTAAATGTAATATATATTCAGCCTTAAAATATAAGGGGGTAAAATGTAAAACCAGTTTTCTGGCGAAGTTCTTGATTTCGCAATAAAACAAACCTACAGAACGCACATATAATATGTTAATGATTGATTTTTATAAAAATTTACTTCGCTTCAAAGGAATTTCAGCTCTATATATGTGAGGAATTTAACCTGCCACCCTTTTACAAGAAATAAGAAATAAAATAATAATTATATAGAATATCTCTAAAAGAACTATTTAAGATTAATTTATTACTTGTGTTGTGAGAGTCACGACTGCGAAACTGACGACAGGACGTCGATTCAAAAAAAAAATAATATTATTCGTATTGGAGAAAAGTTTCACTACACCCATGGTAGATAGACACGTAAGTAGGTGTTAGCTCGTGATAGGCCTGATTTGAAAACATGATAGAAATTAACCAATGAGATCTTTGGTGGAGGGGGAAGCTTCGAGAAGGAATTTGCGATGAAAAAAAGTTTATTAGTAGGTGTTGGAGAGTTTTTAGGAGGGTTCTCAACCGATAGGCCACGCTGGTTTCGTTTGTTTCGCGCGTTTTTACGGTATCTGAGATATAATTTACAAAGCAATTTGTTTCGGTATTTGACAATCAGTTACGAAAGCATCCAAATTCATAGCTGTTATAGTGTCAAAATGTCAGTATTAAAATATAGGAGTATTACAAATGCCTGCGCTTTGCCGCATTTTCGAAAGATAAACAAAATTTTAGCCGTTATGTCGCCATCATACAAGCGTCAATATAGAGCGAAATAATTAACGTCTGGTTTATAGTCGAAATTTAGGGATGCGTTACTTAGTCTTGTGCTTCAATTGTTTTAAAATCATTTTTGAATTCAAATCGGGATCTCATTATTGGAATAAAAGCAGTTTGGATTCTTTTAAATGTATTTATAACCACCGAGAGAATGAAGAGATGTGCCAAATGGGAAACTGGAGGAACAAGAGACACACTTATGCAGAGTCTGGAGGAAGGGCCTTCTGAGCTACGGATTCAAGCCACTACAAGATTTCAGGATGAGTACCTTTTAGTCTGTATAATAGTATTGTTAAACTGTTTCTAAATGTTCTAAAATTCTTCTAAAGCAAGTTTATCTACAGTTAATATCGAAGAAGGCAGTATTTTCTTAGGAAAGATACATATTTAATTTCATTAAGCATAATTCAAATCATTTGAAAGAGGATTTAAAATATAGTCGGATTTGGTTGTTTTGAGATTGCGTCGTTCGACCCCTGGGAGACATTCAATCATGAGGACAAAAATCCATAATTACGTTCATATTCTCTATATATAAGGAACAAGTTCTAACTAGAGAATTTCAAAAAGTACAGATGGGTCATTCCTCAATGGGCCGACATTACGCCTAAACTTGATTGAAGGAAGTAACTTCTAGGTGAGAGCGCTGTGATTGCGAAATAATTCATTCTGACTTATATGAACGGGAGGGAGAGAAAGTGAATCGGGTTATTAATTATGCGCAACCGATTCAGGATACACCCCTGAATATTGCGATTTCGTTCGGACGTTAAATTTTGCTTCAACGATATTTGAAATAAAGTATTCCCGTTATCTACACGAATTATTTTGCTCAGATAACTCGTTTAATTATTGTATAAATATAGTCACATGGTCATAGGAAGTTGGTGAGGTAGATTTATTCACTACGCTTTGGATATCTATGAATGTATTGACACATGGTTAATATATTCTGTTCACGTGGAATGTTCCATTGGTTAAACATACTTGTCTTCATTCTACGAGGAGGAATTCACATTTTCAATTACCAAGAAATTATCTTTATACTCCACAGAGGATAAATTGCAATAATCAGCTTTAAACTAATAACCAACATTCTTTTAGACGCAAGGACCCCTAAAAAGAATTAGATGCCACTATTAATATCTTCCAACTTAATCTTTACACGCAAGTGATCCCTAAAGTTTTGGTATACCTTGGATTTACATTTTCTTCGGAATGCTGACAATTTGTCGAGGCAATGGAACATACTACGTGACTATATCAAGATTTAGCTTCGGATTGTTTATCAAGGTAAAGGAAACGCCAGAGGAAATGTATAGAAGGAAGTTTTTCATGGCCATAAAAGGGGCGGGCCGATGGGGCTCCTTTAGCGCGGAAACCGAGGATATGTCATTACCCGCGGACAACAATCCTCCTTTCCATAGATTAATTTTTAAACTTGTTAAATAAATTCCTAACGAGAAAAGTGAAGTACTGTTAGCGACAGACACCACATACTCGGAAGTAGACCTATTTTCAAATTATTAGACTCTCGGTTTGCAGATAAATACAGTTTCTACCAAGATAATTAATCCAGAGGCGAATCACTGAAACAATCTGATTATGTGTTTTTCTCTAAACTATAAATTGTATATAGAAGCAGCCAACAAAAGTAAGCAAATTTAAAAACAAAATGATATGTAAATGTGCTTTTTCTTTAAGATATTATTCGTTTCTGTTATGGTTAGTTATTCCAGTAAATGGAAACTCAAAACAATAAATTTTATACGTATTGTAGTCAAGTCCGAGTTAAAATTATAAGTATATTATTATCTTTGTATGTGTAAATATAGAATCTCCAACACATTTTCTGAAATATTTGGGTTGCCACGTGCGTCACAATAGAGGGGGAGTTATAGACTAAAGACGATATCACGAGCCAATAACTTCGACGTTTCTATAGTAATTGAGTGAGTGTATAGTGATTTATTTATTTATAAATTAGAAAAAAAAACGACATCATGAGCCATTTAATAAATAATCTAGTATAGAGACATATCCTGGTAAACTAGGATAAAAGCCATTTGCATTTAGAATGAAACTTGCGAGAACTTAATAGGATTTTGATATTAATTAAACATCGATAAGAAACATTACGACCACATCGCGTTCTTACAAAATAATCCTTTCAGTTCATTCAAAACGGATAATTCTAACCTTTTATCTACGTAGAGATACTAATAGGTTATTATCTATTTTATAATGTGTATTTCGGAACAGTACGATCGAGATCAGTAAGAGTATTTTAGTTTGCGTATCTGAATTAGAACTTATATTAGATGGTTTATTAATTTTGGTTAGATTCAAAAAAAATTTAGTTGGTAGCTTCGGTTCGGTGAGCCAAGGCTCAACCACATTATACACGTTTAGGTTAGGATTATCACATATAGATATAATCTCACATGTACAGGGGTTCAAATTGTCACGTTTTACGAAAATTTTACCCGTATTAATAAAAATCAGCTGTTTTGTCATCTGACAGAACAGGTAGACTTTAATATTTCGCGCATAAATTATCGACATTGACTTTTGACAGCGATTGAAATGGCGGCAAAAATATTTACTTTTTTCAGTACATATCTGTGAGATCTAAAGATTTAAAAATAATAAAGAGTATTTTGCGATACGTGTTATTTAATTATAAGAATAGTAGGTAATCGGTATTCCTTTTAAAGCATATCTCAGTGATTATTTTTAAACATGTAATTATTTTTATATATGTAAGGCGTAATGGTGCGATATAATAAATTCGTGTGGACGTTTTAATATGCTGGTATACGATGGTTATAATGACTTTAATATCATGGTAATAATGTAAAATTGGGAAAATGCGCGTACTTTCAAAATGAGCTTTTGCATAGATGTGACGTAACAATTTTGAAAATGCGCTTGGATGGGAAATATTATACAGGGTGTTTTTTTATGCAATCTGTGATCATGTTTATCTATGATCACTCTAAATTTTATTTTTGGATTTTAGATTTTCAACATTGATGACGTATTTTTTTTTTGGGATTTTTTTATACAGGGTGTTTTTTAATGATGGTAATAATGTAAAATTGCATAAATGCGCATTTTATCGAAATTAACTTCGCAGGGGGGATTATATTTTATGATTATTTAAGAAATATTCTACAGTGATTTTTAGTTTTTGACGTCACATTTTGGGGATTTTGAATAATTTAAGCGTGACGTTACGTTTTAGCCGTTTGGAAAATTATATACAAAGTTGACATTTTGAAAAATTGTCAAAGTGTTTTGTCCTAAATATTTTTTTTTCAAAAACCAAATACCAAATTTTTTTTTTTAAACCAAAACACAATTTTTTTTCCAAATACAAATAAACAAAATCAAAAAACCAAAATGCAATTTTTTTTTGTCTCATTAGTACTCTAAAATTGGAAATATATATTTTCTTAGGTTAATTTGCTTCCAGATTCTTAGGTAAGTTTAGGTTAGGTTGGGAAAGGTTAGGTTAGGTTGGGTTTGGTTGGGTTAGGATAGGTTAGGTTTAGTTTGGTTGGGTTAGGTTAGGTTGGGTTAGGTTAGGTAAGGTTAAGTTAGGTTTTGGTTTTTGGGTTTTTCATGGATATCTCCGGAAAGCGATGCCCGATTTCGAAAATTTAAAAGTCCTAGACGGGCGCAGCCCGTCCGCGCCTTCCCAGCAAGCAAAGCCGCGCGGCGACTGTTGTCAGCCCGTGCAGCGGGCGTCTTCGACCGCAAAGCGGGAGCTCTCTCACTTTGCGCGGCTTCGGGCGCGCAGCGGCTTCTTCTTACACCCTACGGTTTTTAAAATTCGAAGTTCTCACCCCCACACAAGATCTTTCACAACTCGGTCATTTATCATCCGATTTCAATTTAAAAAAATACCACAGATAGCTCTCATCTTCTTCTATCGAATATTATAATCTGGCACAGTCTGCCACCAGGCTAAATTGCACGCGTAGTCGTGCAACGGGCACCTAGTCATATATATTAAAATTGTAAGGTAGTTTCCGCGAAATTTATATGAAGCCTTTAATTCATTTCGATTTTTTTGCGTTTTTTTCGACTTTTTCACTCATTTTTTTGCGGTTTTCTACGCAACTATAAGTAATAAAAATGTTTTGTAAAAAAATACGAAAGGTAGATAGTTACCGCTTGAGAATTTAGTACACTAGATTTTTTTCTTCTTCTTACCTCCGTTCTACGCTCATTCGAGTGAAATTTAATTTTTCTTTAATAACTCGGCCGCCAGACAAAATTCAGAAATTCGAATGGACAAAAAGGTAGAGAATCACGTTGCGCATACGATATAATTTGTAATAATTTTTTTCTAATTTATTTCGATTATACGTATTTTTTACAAAATTTACAATTTTTTTTCACCTTTTTCAATCCAATTTATTTCTTAAACTAAGAAGAATATTTTAATTTCAATAAAAGACTATAAAAGACCAAAGATTCTGGCGTGAATAACTTTTTATTTTAATTTTTTTGGATGTCTCCTTCTTATATTTTTATGATATTTAATGTTGACAAATGATTTTCAGTCAAAAAGGCTTCACTTCTCGAGACAAGCTAAGGAGACAAGGGAAAAAGAGACACAGATAGAATGCCGTTTCACCGAATTTGAAAGATGACAGCGGCGTTGTAAATATGAAAATATTCCACAGAAAATCTCAATGTCAATTTTTGATTACATTTATCTGACCAATACGTCGTTTTTACACAAAAAACTAAAGATAAAAATAATGCTTAATGTGTTTATTGTTGTTGAATATAATTTTTTTATTTGTTTTCTAAGAACTTTCTTACGAGCGATTCAATTAAACTTATCCCTTTTTAAGAAAATCCTCAGCTGTTTTGAAAATTCGTATGATTTTACTTTAAATATGTTTTTTTAAGACAAATATCTGAATTAATACAACGTTAAATTATTAAAAAATTACATATAATTAAAGGTTCACATTTGGGTTGGGTTTTTTATAAAAACAATCGATCCATTAGATGAATTTTATAAAAAACGTACCAAATTAATATCTTCTGTCACAAAAAACTGACCAATATCCAATCGGAATTTACCATTGACCATCAGTCACAAACAATTAAATCATGAAATGTCAATTTCACACAAAAAATGCGTATTGCTGAAATTAAAAATGTAATGTCTCGGTATATTTTTGATGAATAATACATCTGTTGTAAGAAATATAAAGTTTAAAATATGATTTATCGATTTTGACAAGAAGGAAATATTTTTTAATTCAGTATAGTTGTAAAAGATTAAATCTAAGAAATATAGTTTTCGAAAATATTTATTTCAATCAGCTGTTCGATTCAAATATTTTTAAACATGTTACGCGTAATGTTTGCGATACATTTTCGTGTGTGCATATTAAATTAGGTACTTACATATGTTTTAAATAAAAATATATTGAAATCATTTAAGTGAGGTTTCTCAGCGGGTTTTTATGCCACAATTTTTAAAAAAATTACAAAAGACAAGTCTTTGCCGCGTGATTTTTTCTAAACATTTATTTTATTCTTCTTATTTCGTTTCCATACTAGATCTCATTTTTACTGCATATCTTTATATAAAATTTAAGCGATTTGTGATGAATCCGGCCATCGTTTTTTTACGTAAAAATTTTTTGCATAGCATTCTTTCTCGCGAAAATGCAAAAATAAAACCCCGTTATAGGCATAGTTTTAATGAAATTAAAAATCCAGTACCAGGTTCAAATAAAAATTAGAGATGCCATCTTTTGCACATTTTTATGAAACTTTTTCGCCCCCTCTACTTTCCTAGGTACCTAACCAAGGTCGAAATATATAATGATGCAATATAGTATATAATTTTTTAGGATTACAACGTACAAGTTACAGAATTATGTATCAATAACATGCACCACCGAGAATAATTTCAGAAGAAAAATGTTGGGTTAGGTTATGTTAGTTTAGATAAGGTTTAGTGCGTTCTTCAAAAAATAAGATAAAAATATTTATATTAAAACATTTCTTCTGAATGTAACTATTGTTTTGGAGGGTATTATTTGTAAATGTATTTTGCGATTAGATGATAATTTCGATGAAAGTGTAGCTCTTTGTTCTTATTAATATAATTCTTCACTTATTCCATTTTTCTTTCACTGTTTTCAATTTTTTTTAAATAATATGTTTCAGTACATTTACAATTTTTGTTACAAGTTATAAGCAAAAAAAGATTATTTCAATCGATAAATTCAATAAATATTTATTAGAAAATCTTCCATTGCATTCCGAGAGTGACTTCACGTTTAAATTAACGAGCTCCATTTGTATTAAAATGCGTGGAGTTGAAAGGTTTTTTATGAGATTATATTTTTTATTTTTACGAAAGCCGGATTTGGAAAATTTAAAAATTGCATGTTTGTCAGCTATTTTCGTCTCAGGGATCTCTCTTTTATGGTATTACATTAATTTCTTTCTATTTTCGTTATTTTCTGACAGATTTGAATTTTGAAAACTGTTTTGTTATGTTGTTTTTTATGAGCTTTTTAATGAGCTTTTGCATAGATGTGATGTCACGATTTTGAGAAGGCGCTTGGGTGGGAAATATTATACAGGATGTTTTTTAGTTTTCGACGTCACGTCTTGGGGATTTTGAATAATTTTAGCGTGACGTCACGTTTTAGCCGTTTGGAAAATTACATACAGAGTTGACATTTTGAGAAATTATCAAAGTTTTTTTTTTCAAAAACCGAAAATCAAAAAATTTTTTTTGAAAATCCAAAAACCCAAAATACCAAAAAAAAGAATTAAAAACTAAAATCAAATAAACTAAAATCGAAAAACAAAATCAAAAAACCAAACACTTAAATCAAAAAACCAAAATCAAAATTAATTTTTTTTTGTAAGATTTTGTAAGATCGACCATCTTTTGGTATTTTTGGAAAACTTCAATTCTCATAAAAGTATAACATGTATAAAAATATTTTCTTTCATTAGAGTTTCAATGTTTCGACCGTGGTTTCACGGGGAGATTTTCATTTTTTTCCTGACATACACGATCGGTAGAAATTAACATTACCTTTGTTTCTACGTTTTTAGTTTTTTTCTATCTTTATTTTTAGATAAGTTAGAAACGATTTCCATTTTAATAGATCGACTTAGACATCTTTTGGATTTTTTTAAAAGTTCGGAATACCGGTAAATTTTTGATGTTTACTTTATTGGCTGTAACTTCTAAACGCGTCATTTTATTTTGGTCATCGATATCTCGATTGATAGGGAAATAGTTCCTCTTTTGAATGTACTTAAAAACATTTTAATATCGCAGGCTCAAAATTACGTTCCAAGTTTCGCGGTTTTGGCCGTGGCTTCGCAATAAGGATGTAAAAAAAAATTCTATTAAATAAAATTTGTACAAGTTAACGTGATGTATCTTTCTGCATTTTTAGTTTCTTCCTATCTATTTTTTTTTTAAAAGTTATTAAAGAAAATAATTATTTCCATTTTTCCCAGTCCCAGGTAGACATCTATTGAGAATTTTTAGAACCTCGAGATATCGGTAAATTTTTGATGTTTAGTTTATTGACTGTAACTTCAAAACGCGTCATCCTATTTTAGTCATTGATATCTCGATCGATAGGGGAATAGTGCCTTTATCGATCATATTGGAAAAATATTGTTAAATTTACAGACTTCAGCATTACGTCCGCTTTCATCCGAGTTTTATGGTTTTGACTGTGGCTTCTCGGGAAAATTTTTAATTCTTATTCTTAAAACCACAATCTGTAGAATTTTATGTTATCTATCTTTATGCATTTTTATTTATTTTTTATCACTATTTTGAGAAAAGTTACAAAATAAAAATTTTAAAAATTCCATCCTAATAAATATTTTAAAACTTTTCTTGAAATAATGATAAAAAATAATTAAAAGTACAGAAATATAGACAACGTTAAATTATACAGACTGTATTTTTTGAAATTGTAATTTAAATATTCCCCGCGAAGCCACAGACAAAATAGCAAGACGCGGATGAAAGCGGATGTAATTCTTAATTTAATTTAATTAAGTTCGATAGGAGCACTATTTCCCTATCGATCGAGATATCGACAGCTAAAATTGGATCACCCGTTAAGAAGTTATGGCTAAAAAACATAAGGACAAAAATTTACATAAAACAATAACTTCTAAAAAAATTAACAGATGTCTAATATAGGTCATGGTCAAATTGAATAAATATTTTATTCCTTTATAACTTTCCTAAAAATAAAGATACAAAAAAAATAAAAATGCAGAAAGGTAGATGATGTAAAATTCTTTCGATTATATTTTTTAAAATGAAGGTTATAAAAAAAATTAATAGATGTCTCATTAGTAGTGTAAAATTGGAAAAAAATATTTGATTAAGTTAAATTGCTTCTACATTCTTAGGTAAGGTTAGGTTAGGTTAGGTAAGGTTGGGTTAGGTTAGGTTAGGTTAGGTTGTTAAGTTATGTTGTGGTTTTTGAGTTTTTCTTGGATATCTCCGCGAAGCGATGCTCGATTTCGAAAATTCAAAAAGTTCCAGAGGAGCCCAGCCCGTCCGCGCCTTTTCACGACAGACGCTGCGCGGCAAAGCCGCGCGGCGACTATTGACACCCGTCGCCCGCACAGCGGGCGTCTACGACCGCAAAGCGGGAGGCGTCTGACTCACTCACCTTTGCGCGGCCTTTGCGCGGCTTCCTCTTACACACTTCGGTTTTTACAAGTTGAGGTTCTCTCTCTCCCCACTCGATCTTTCACAACTCTGTCATTTATCATTCGATTTCAATTTGGAAAAATACCACAGAAAGCTCTTTTCTTCTTCTATCGAATCTTAAATTACAATCTCCCAAACGCGCAGTCCGATCTTTGCGATCGGAGCGTTACCGGAAACTGTTTACCGTCAATCTTTTTCTTCATTACTCAACCATCAGTGAGTCCATTTTCTTCTTCTTCTTCGTTACTTAATCATCAGTGAATCTGCCGCCAGGTTAAATTGCACGCGTAGCCGTGCAACGGGCACCTAGTATTTAATTATAAATGTTATTTTTAAAGGTCATTTAGGGATGAGTGGGAGGGTGTTGATGAGTTGGAGGGATGGTGGAGGTTTTGAGAGGGTGGTTGGTTTCAATAGTGATTATTTATCCACAATGTCCCCAATTCATGGTGAAAAGATATGTTTTGAAATCGATTGCTTTCGGATAGATACTTTGTATTCATAGGTCAACACCTCCTGTAAATCCGCTACAGGTATTATAAATCCATGAAATTATAAACATAATAACGTAAAAACAATTATTATTTATAAGTTTAAGCATATAGTATACATAGTTTCGAAATATAGACCTCAAAAATAGCCTTGTATGTGGATCATTATTTGCTCATATCATTATTTGTGCGAACACACCAAACCTTATATGTGCATGAAATGCAATAAAAAAAATAATTTAGCTTTTATGCATGAATTTTATTAGTTATTTTTCATATCAGTATAAAAAAAATATATTTTTCCATATTCTTACATTTTTGTATTGTTCGAAAAGTTACTATTTTAGGACCTTCTCCCGAAAAGTTCTCAAAATGCACATGTCAGTTTTGGCAAGCGCACCGACGATATGGAGGTGTCATACGTCTGCTTATATTATATTATTGTCATACAGATTAGGAAAACCGTTGCAGTGGATAATCTACCTACTTCATATGAATGAAGTACCGTTTCGGCACTTGTTTCTACATATTGATGGTGGCACATCGGGACCCAAATCATTTTCAGGGAGAATCGGTAAAGATCTAGAAGAACGTGAAAAAAGGTCTATTGTTCGATTTCAACGTATTTCAACAGAGTAACCCGAGTTTTCTGTTCAAGATATTAGCACTGACCAAACATAAGTAGGTATTTATACTGAATAGTCTCAGCGATTACAACAGGCATATTTAATAAGGATTTAGTTCAAAAATAGCCAGGCAAAATTTCTAACTTGTCCTAATTGAATTCTGCGTTTGTACGTTTGGATAAAATCTCCTTCTAAAAACTTAATTAATAGTAATTCTTGCTACGTCATCAAGGTTTATGCCCCAACATGGTTTGCTATAAAAATTCACCCTTTCTGTATAGATGGAGCACGGCACCTGTTCAAACTCATTATTGCAAAAGGAAATTTTTCCACAGAACTGAAAACCATAATATAATATGTAATTCAAAGAAGCAGTTACTTCACACACCCTGAAAATGTATTAATCACAATGCAAACTGACTTGTTTCAACTACCCACTATAAAATTTGATGCATTGTCTTATACAGATCTCATTGAATGGCAGGAGAATATATCCGATCCACCAAATTGAAATTCATACCTGACAAAGACATTCAACTGTTTGTCACCCAAAAAGCATAAAGAAAACTCTCATTACTACGCCTGCCATGCTAAAAACAAGCTGTTGAAAAGGGCATTCAAGACTGTGACAGAAACTTCAGCCACATTGTGCAAAAAATCTGAGAGACAAGGCTTCATAAAAAACCAAATATTATCTCGGAAAGCCATGTGAAGGTAGATGCAAAGTAAACGTAAAACCCATAAAGAATAAACACAAGAAGATAAAAGCGGAAAATAAATATAACAACCAGCGATCGGCATCAAGGACGGAGTCGACCATAGGAGCGGCGACGATGAATTTGAGGACATCTAGGGGATTTACATATGCGCATGTGATAATAGCATGTCAATAATCTTTCTAGTTGATGGCGATCGATCCCATACAGGTAGGACCCTGGGGATCGAGTGGTGAGAACGTGAGAGCAAGAGAACGCGCATTCGGGGTGCACAGCTACACCAGATATAGGGAGTTTCAGTCTGTAGGTACGCACACAATAAGTAATCATTATATGGTATGAATCATAATAGGTTTAGTAATTGCACCGCAGGGTTTATACAACTTGTTAGGTATTTTTATTTGCATTTTCCATGAACCTTCACAAACTCCATACCCCAATATTTCATTTAAGTATAGCTTGCGTTAGGGTTACCACAAAGCCAATTCATCCCCTATAGTTCGAAACGTGAAAATTACACAACGTGAACTGAAGAGGTCTTGAATAAAGCAAGGGTGTTTGGAAATGCGTGAAAAACCGTAGAGTCTGTATCCGACATAGATAGGTAGCTTGTTTGCCTCTTACAAGGCGTAGTTTCAGTTAAGGAAGAGTTTAGAATAAATAGTTTATATCGAAGGCAGGATCACCACAAGCGTACGACTCACGTTGTTTCACTGTGTTGGTACTTGCGAGTATAGGTAAACACCAACACACGGCACGACTTACACATACTAACTCGATTGTCTTTCTTATCTGGAAAGAGGTCTACATATCACTTAAATGTAATTCGTTGTTAAGTGTTTGAAAGACTGAAATTATAAGCGATGTTTTATTTTTAAATCTTTTTTTTTTGTTTTATAAAAAAATGTAGGAGTCAATTTGAAATATATTAAATTTATATAAATAAATAGCTAGAATACGGCCGATAGTCATACGTTCAACAATTGGTGTTATATATCAGCCTTAGAAATCAGATGAACAAAGCTTGTAAAGATTTAACCCTTAAATTAATAAAAAAATATATCTAAACACCTGTCACCTGTCAAACGGTCTTATGTCAAAATTCAATATCGATATGACTTGCGAGGAGTAAAAATAGAATTGATTGAAGAAAATGTGGTATTTCGTTATTTCTAATCAACAATGATCATCTTCGTATTGAATAACGCATATAATATTTCTACATATTAAATTATATCAAAATTTATTTTAAACAGATCTGTAAAACTCAAAAAAATCAATCTTTGTAAAGTACTCTAAAGTGTTTTTTTTAACCGGCAACATAAATCATCCTGTTACCGCAGCATCCTTTTTGACGTAATTAATATATACAAAATTCACAAAAATGTGACTAATGTCAAATAATAATTTATTTTATAGTGTTTCTTCCTTTAGAGATGTGATGGAGAGATAAAAACAGTTATTGTTAAATAGAATGGGAGCAAGAATCGATAAACAAACTTATTTTTATGTTGTTTTATGATTGTGAAAACGTTAAGATTTGATAAATATACATTTGATTATTTTCGCAGAAATCAGGTGCAGCTTTTATCTGATGCCTGGCAATTAGATCCGGCCTATCTCGTGTGGAGGCTTATCTTGGACAGCGTCGAATGGGTATCGCGATTCTAGTAAACATGTAATAAAACTGGGTAGTCCGAGAATAATAGGAGTTGTTAGGTGAGGAGATAAAACCTAGGCTCGACAGGACTCCGGTGCACATGTGTTCCTTGAAGACTTCTGTGCACTCGGACACAGGAACACCGTGTAACAGGAAATGAATCAATTTTGCATCGTGCGACTGAGTTCAATGTGGCACCTTTTCATTGAAAGCACATACGCTGTCGACCTTGTCGATGAATTTCCACTAAAATTCTTATTCTTTTTCATATGCCTATAGATAAGATAATGCATGTGCCCTATGATCAGTTTATTTACTGCAGCCCGGAATAGTTTCATGAGGTACAGAACCTGGTACCTCTCTGGATGTCTCGTCATATTATTGAGATTTTAAAGTTTTCGGATTTTTATTATTTTAATCGGGGTACACAAGAAGCAATACAGGAAGTTATTGGTTATATTTCAGACAAACTTGACAATAATAAAAAATGTATAGCAATAGCACTATACTTGACGAAAGCTTTTGACACAGTTTCACATGAAAAAATGCTTCACAAACTAAAACAGACTGGACTTTCGGAAGCAAGTTACAACTGGTTCAAAACTTACCTTACAGACAGAACACAATTTACACAACTTGACAAAACTAAAAGTGACGAACATTACATCAAATACGGAGTCCCTCAAGGAAGTACACTAGGACCTGTTTTATTCCTCCTATACATAAACGATTTATGCAAGCTAACAACGGGGGGGAAAGTAGTTACTTTTGCAGACGATACAATACTCCTGTTCCACGCTTCAACATGGGATCTTGTATTCAAAGCAGCTGAACTGGGTTGCAACATAGTAAAACACTGGCTGGAAAATAATTTGCTAACAGTCAATCTCAAAAAAACTAAGTATTTGACATTCAGCATAGATAAAAGAGGGCAGCCATCTAGCGATTTAAAATTGACTATGCATGATTGCCAACACCAAAACTGTGATTGCACCCCCTTGGAAAATGCAAATAGTGTGAAATACTTGGGAATCATAATAGACAGGCACCTAAACTGGAAACTTCACATTGAACTATTATCGGGAAAACTTTTAAAACTCATTTACCTTTTTAAATCCATACGTAATATTTTTAATAAACAGCAAATTGCTGTTTATTAAATACTAGACAAGCATTACGAAACCTTGACGAAATACCAAAAACTAAGACAACACATGGACAGAAAAATTACTCATGCATAGGGCCTAAAATATTTAACATATTTAAAACAGACTTCCCGGAAATCAGAATATACTCAATTAATAAAATAAAAGCTTTAGCAAACAACTGGCTTACCTCCAAAGGTAGAACAGCAACTGAAAATTTACTTACTGTAATTGCATAATAATGTCTTCAAATAAAAATATATACCTATATAAATGAATTAATTAATTAAGGAAAATAAAAAATAATCTTAAACAAAACTTTAACCCTTTTTACATTAAACAATTATTCTACACATATTTACACTTGGACTTATGACTAACTCAACTTTCACTAACATTCCACTTGATACTCTGTAGATACATAATAACTACCTTATGAAAATAAATACTAATGACGAACTCGAAAAAATATTATAATTGTGTTCTATAACGCCACTCTGGAACAGGCGTAGCCTAGTGGAGTGGCATAATCCACAAATTAAACAAAACAAAAAAAATGTGTAATTTATCTTATGTTTTATTGTTAAATTAGTATTAAGTATCTTTATTTGTAAACAAGGGTTTTTTTAAATAAATAAATAAATTATATTCGTCCGTATAAGTAATTTAAAACAATAATCACTCGTAACTCTGTGCATCCAGCTTATTTTGAGTATTCTTGTATATGTAGATAAACATCAAGAATGTTTGGAATCGCCTTATCGATTCTTCAGTAGAAGTCTATGCTTTCATTACATAACATTATATCGAGAACACTTAAAACATTCGTAATCCAAGGTTGAGGTAATAATTGCAGAATATCTTTTTCACATGGATAAAGATTTCTCAATGCAGCATTTGATTTCAATAGAAGGATCCCATCTATCATTCGCATTGTGGCCTAAGTATACAATATGTTCTTTATACCTTCTCTAATATCGTTCTAGCACTACGCAGTAAAAACCTTGTTCATTCGAAACCGATAATTCGTAATTCGACATAGATCGGAATTTTTAAAACACAATATTCACTTCATAGTAGATTAACCCGGATAATTCGAAAACCCCGGTAATTCATAATTCGATAAAATTTAAGCCCTTTGCGCCACAAATCAATACATTTTAGTACACATAATTTGAATTTTTTTGAAATTTGACAAAATTGAAATAAATATTTCGATTCTTTCGCAAGTGAGAACAACAAATATGTCAACATCGGATACTTTCGTAATATAAATATTGCGGTCTTTGTAATAGCATAATAAATATTGTGTTTTTGAAATAATTTATTGAAATATGGAAAAATACAGACGTTTCACAAAATTAATGGGTTTTTCGTGAGTTTTACGATTTTTGGCGAAGTTCGCAATCGCATTGCGATTTTACGAAATAATTTTTGTCCCCTTGAGCCATAAATCAAAACATTTAAGTTCACGAAATTCGATTTTAATTTAAGTTTGACGAATTTGAAAAACATATTTCTATTTTTCGCAACTGAGAACAACAAATATATCAATATCGAGTACTTTAGTAATATAAATGTCGCGGTCTTTATATTAGCATAATAAATATGTATTGCGTTTTCGAAATAATTTCTTGAAAAATACACACGTTTTTCACGAGATTTGTTATTTTTGCCGAATTTTGCAATCGTATTCCGATTTAATTTTTTTTGTACCTTGAATGTCGAATTAACGAGGTTTTACTGTATTGACATTCATTGTCAACTGCGATGTGTTTTGATATATATATATATATATATATATGTATATAAGGACCATTCATCAACCGACGTTTCGCCTGAATCACAACAGGCATCTTCAGGTTGCTTGTTAATAAATTTCCGTCACGAGGGGCAGTGCGAACACGTCCGTTCGTATCGGAAGCTTATTACCAAGTGAGGTCTGGTAAGTCAAAGTCTAAATTTGGGTACCAAGTGAATAAGTCAAATAAATTTGGGTACTGTGGTCATCATTAAGGCCAATAATGACCACAGTACCCAAATTTAGACTTTGACTTACCAGACCTCACTTGGTAATAAGCTTCTGATACGAACGGACGTGTTTGCACTGCCCCTCGTGACGGAAATTTATTAACAAGCAACCTGAAGATGCCTGTTGTGATTCAAGCGAAACGTCGGTTGATGAGTGGTCCTTCTGAGGACCAGATTTTGACGCGGGTTACCCCCAAAGAAATCATTACTAACATATATATATATATATATATATATTGTTTTAGATGTAAGTATTTAGTTCTAATTCAAAAATCTCACAACTTAGTCCAGCAGAAGTTGTAAATCCTCGATGTTACTTGCTAGAAGTACCGTATCATCTGCATAACGCAGGTTGTTCATATCTTCCCAATTTTAAAGAATCGTTATATATTTATTCTTATGCACAACGTCCAGCTGCCGTGCATGCATTGTATATCTATGTCAGACTTGTACTGTATATCTGGTTTTGAATTGTAACTATCACTCTGTATTGTAAGAACTGGAGACGCATAATTTCAATCAGAAGAAATTCTATTTTAATATTAGAATCATCTATATATTAATTACCCTAACCAATGTCGTACGTTTCTGCATTAGGATAATTTATGTTGCCAGTTAAAAAAAAACATTTTAGAGTACATTAAAAAGATTAAAAAATATAGGAATACGAAAAAACTGATATCAAAAAACATCCAAATCCAAATTATCGAAAATTAAAATATCGAAATTTATAGATTTTTTAAAATATTTTCGTGGAATCCGTGTATTCAAAACAGCCAACGTAATTGCGGTCAACGAATTTTTGTGCTAGCCATACCACAGAATGCCGCTTTATGACATTGACAGTAAGTATACGTTTACGCTTTTCTTTTTATTGTTTTTGCATTAATCTTGCTTCAATAAACGTTCAAAACATTTATTTATTAAACATTTATTACGCTTTATATTTTATTTAAACTGCAAAGTGAACTTAACCTTAGATTCATAAACATCTCTCATATAACCTCAAAAGTCTCACAGCGCGTGGCGCGAATGTCATTTTACGTGTCATTTTCTCCGTATTTATACATAAAAATTATTATTTTTCAGAATTCCGATGGAAGACTCAACATCACAAACCGGCAATTTGATAATGCGATTCGAGTTCACAATATGAATGAAGAAATGCCAGACGTAGAGTGTCAAACATAACAGAAGAGGAATGTGAAAGAAGGAATGCTGACCAGCGGGAACGTAAAAATGCTAGGCAAAGAGTGTATGCTGAAGGAAGAAATGCGACATCTTATTTTAAATATGCCATTAACAATTTTAATTCATTATGATGCAGATCAGCATTATTTAGGTACCAATCATTGCAAAGCGGTTCATTTTGGTGCTGAAAAGGGTAAGTTACTTCATAGCTGTTGCCACAATGGAAAAATATCCCCGCAAGTACTGCCGGAATATCCAGAAGAAAACAGTAATGAGTCTAAAAATTTTAAGAAATTTATTCGACAGTACAACTGTGCTAATGCATTTGCATCTTTCCGTATTGTTTAAAAATTTCAGATGAAGCATATCATAGAAGTTTGCAGAGTGATGGAGAGGTGCCGGCATATGCGCAACTATATGTTTACGATGCGGATGAAGCAGTCAGGGTACGTATGAGCCATCCGTCTAACCTTAGATGTCAACAAAATATAATGGAAACTATTGATAATGTCATCCGTCGTGTAAGTCCATATGTTCTCCAATACAAAAGGTTCAAAGAAGCGGTTGAAGAAAAATAATCTATAGTTGCAGAGCACGGGGGCCAGATGCGGAATATTCAACTACTCTTTACGCGTTCTTCGTTAGATGACCAAAGAAGGTATAATGCTCCATCTAATAATAACGAAGTCGCCATTGTGTATGTAGCAGATTACGAAGGTAGGTTACCGCCAAAACGTAGATGTTGCTGTTCACCCTAAGAATGTAGGAGGTCTCCAGCGTATTAATATGTTATCAAAACAATTCAAATAATACAACGTTAACTGCATGGTTTAAACTTAACCAACAAGATAATGAGGCATGTAATATTAAGTATCAGGATTTAACTAATTTCTATATTTTTTCCAGCAATAAGCAGTGGAAGAAGAGGCAATGTGGCGGGGACAAGATTATTGGTCGCATGTCCCCCGTTTCTCCTAGAAATATAGAATTATACCATTTAAGACTTATTCTTTTACAAGTGACTGGCGCTACGTCCTTTGAATCTTTGCGGACTGTTAATGGTTGTCTACTTCCTACATTTCGTGATGCAGTACGAGAATTAGGACTCATCGATGATATTGGAGAATGGCAGCGTTGCATGGCTGAAGCTTCAACGTATATGATGCCCAAAGCTCTTCGCGACCTATTTGTCTTATTAATGATTCATTGCCTCCCACCAGATCCGTTGCAGCTGTGGAACGATTTCAAGGATTTGATGTCAGAAGACTTTATTCGTCAAGGTGCTACTGCAGAAATTGCACAAAATTGTTCTCTTTTGTATATTCAAAAGGCATTAATAAATGAAAATTCTTCTTGCACATCACTGGGTGTGCCGGAACCAGATTACAGCAATACTTATAATGAAGTGGTTGATATTTATTTAGCATTAGAAAGTTCTTTAGGGTTAGAGTTGGCTGGAAAACTCAATCGAGAACAACGTTGTGCTTTCGACAGTATTTTAAGTAAAAAAATTTCAGATGTACCTGAAACAAAAAAATGTTTCTTTATTGACGGTCCTGGTGGCATAGGTAAAACTTTCCTTTATAAGACTATTATACATACTTTAAGAGGAAGATCTAAGAAAGTTTTATCTATTGCTTGGACAGGAATAGCAGCAATTTTATTACCAGGTGGACGTACATGTCACACGGCTTTTAATTTACCTCTTGATTTACAGAATAACACAACATGCAGAGTGACATCCAAGAACCGTGCAATTATAAGTGCAGCTGATGTTATCATCTGGGATGAAGCACCGATGGCGCCAGTTATAGCTTTAGATATAATTGAACATACTCTGCACGATATAATGGGTAATAATGATATTTTTGGCAATAAAGTTATCATTTTGGGCGGCGACTAGACAAATTCTACCAGTTTCTCGAAGGGCTTCTCGCGGTCAGTTAGTAGCGACATCTATTAAAAACAGCCAACATTGGAAAAATTTTACTATTTTCAATTTGAAAACTAATGTCCGCACTTTATAAGGTGAAAATTCATTTACACAGTGGCTTTTAGATTTAGGCGATGGAAAGCTACCTCCTGTGGAAGGAAAGTATGCGTCATCAGTGCTTATTCCAAATGAAAGGAAGTCAAAATGTTGTTCAAAGCATATATAATGAAGTACATTCTATAGCGGATGTTCCCCTAATGAGTAAACGAGCGATACTGTGTCCAAATAATGAACATGCTCGATTGGTTAACGAAGATGTACTCGGGCGTTTGGAAGGTCTAATCTTTACATTTTATTCTGTGGATAGTATTGAAGATGATGGTCGTGAAATGGACAACAAAATGATATATTTTTAAAATACATTAATTTATCAATAATCATTAAACTAAAATGCTATGTAATTTATTAATAAATAAGACGCTGTAATTTTATCGATTAAAATAAATACAAATAAGAATTCGATAGATGTTTCATTTTTTGTATGTCACTGACAGATACCATAGACAGTAAAACCTGATTTTTTCATTGAAATTTTGTCTGTCACTGACAGCTACCATAGACACTAAAACCTGAATTTTTTCTCCTCAATGTTGATGAATTTATTATTTTAAGACCAGCCAAACTTAAAAACTCAAAGTTGACAGCATCACAATATTATACAGTAACTGTCAAGAAACAAAAAAAGAAATATTGCTTACTTCAGAATATGGCCGATTATCAAATTCTATTAACTTTGTAACAGTAAGGAAAACAATTGTGTTTGTTGCAGAGCAAACACAATTGGCCGCTAGACGACCGTCATTGGCTGCGAAGCGGCCACAATAGCAAAAATGGAAATTTGCCAGATACAATTGGCCGCGAAGCGGCTGACGTAGGCATAGGTAAACAATTGTGTTTGCTGCACAGCAAACATAATTGGCCGCGCAGCGGCCATCGCTGGCCGCGGGGCGGCCGTCATTGGCCGCGTAGAGGCCACAATAGCCGCCCGCAGGGCCTAGCAGTAAGCAATCGGCAAAGCCGATTGCTTTCCTGCTAGTATTTGATAATTACGCTTCTTTGAGTGTTCACAATGGACCATTAAGATTTTGAATAAATGCTTGAATTATAATACCCTTTTGCGATGTTCGTAATGAATCTTATCTTACCATGACTGTTTTCTACCACCCTGTACACTGCCCGCGAACTTTGTACCTCGCCTTTATCACATCAATAAAAAATAAAATAATGTAAAATTAAATCTACTGATAAAATTATAATCTTTTGGTTTCATATAGATAATAATCTTAATTTTTCGTTGAACACAAAACCGAAATTTGTAATAAAAAATAGCCAAACGAGTATTGGTTGGTTGGTAACAATCAGAAGATATACCAAAACAGAATCATGCAAAAATATTGCGTCAGAGTCAAGCTACGTAATTCTTTATTTTGGCACTATTAAAATGGTGTAGAATATGCGATCGATAAATCGCAGATCGATTTACATTGATATATGGTAGCGATACATTGTTACGTGTTTAGTAGGCCATTTGAATGATACTATCTTCATGTCCAAGAGAGCCAGTATTTTCTTCAGATCATTTAGTGTGCTGATAGGGATTATGTGGAGACCGGAAGAACATTTGAATGATGTTCTTCTCACAGGCATGGGTTTCCTTCCACCGCCATTCCCGTTGCGTAGGACAAGTGATGGTTTCCTTGAGATTCCAATGTCAGAAAACACTAACGAGTAGGATAACTTTTCCAACCTCTGCCTCAGATAATCTACTGGATTGAAGCCAGGAACGGTAGCGGATTTCTCTGGGCTGAATGACTTTTACTGCCCAACATTGTGTGATCAGCAAAGAGGTTGTGTGATCAAATTGAAGGAAAGACCTGTGGTATTAACGGCGCATATCTTCTTCGAAAATGTAAGAAAAATTGCATAATTCAATGCATGGCCATACCAAGTTCGTAAAAAACGTGCCATGATAATAATAACAAAATGGAAAAAATTAACTTTGTAAACAGTGCCAGCGGTTATATAGCATCAATTCTGCTTGACCATCTCGTTTCGGGCAGTGGTTTTAAGGTTAGATTTTTAATGATATATTTTATTTATAAATCCAATCTTTGGGTAGAGGATGAAAAATATTTATATAATTCTTGCACAATACTTAAAAAATCCAGTCATGTGATAATCGAGTTTGGCAGCGTCGTTTACTATTAAATTTAATCTATGGCTAGCGCACGGCCGCACGGTACATAGAAAGCGCGGGGGTTTGGATCCAGCAATCTTTTTTCTAGACCATTGTCCTTATCACGCATATTTGGTACATTATCATAGCCCTGTTCCCTTAAATTATTTATGTCCAAATTAATTTTTTCTAGTTCTTCTATTATAAATGAAGTTAAGCCAGCGCCAATTGTATCGATAATTGAACAAAAAGCTGGAAAATGCTATCTTATTTCCAACTTTCTAGTGTATCTTTTAAAATTGACAAATCCTGTAATAATACCCTTGTAGTCCAGTGTTATTGATAAATATTTATTAATTCGACATAAATTCAAAATAAAATTTTGAATTTGGTTACTGAGTAAATAAATTAATTCGTTTTGGATTTTATCTCCAAGATAAGTCGGCATATTCATGAAATTTGAATCATTCGTTACGCGCCGTATATGTTCAATCATTGAAGGATCGAATTTTCTTAGCACTTCGATACATTTTAGAAAATTATCACTGATACGGTAATTACTCGTAATTAATGTAAACTAAAACCTGAAACATAAACATTGGGTCAATTCAAATAGTATAAAATTAAAGCACAGATGTGAATATTGTCTTGGGAGACTTGTAGCTACTTACTTATTGATATTCAACTATAAAGAATATGTTGTTGTGTAACAAAAATAATTTCAATGGGATCAGAGGGACAATGAAAATGACACATTCCCGACGTCCTCCAACCACATCCAGGGTGTCTCGCAGCCATTAGCAAAAACTTCAAGGGAGTTGATAGAGCCGGTACTCTTCAAATAATATAATCTATTTCCAAGTAATTGTATTTTATATTTTCATCTTATTCACACTTACATGAATGAACCTTGAACGTTTTCCATTGAGATGTTTGGTCTACATTTGGTATCGAAACCATATCGCGATTTATTATCTTATCGCAAATCGCCTTAGGTGCCCGGCTGCAGCAAGTTGAATTAATGTCACGAGTGTTTAGTTACATTTTACAAAAACGGATTTCAGCTTGGATTAACTCTGGAAGCGCCGAAGATCAAGACCCCCCTAGAACCGCCGCCGTGACAAATTTGTCCCATTCTATTTATTATAATGATCATTGGTATTTAAGACATGAAAATTATGATTCAAACTACTTGTAAAGTATTTGAAACACGTTTATTAATTCACTTACATCAAATCCTTATTGCTTGAAAAACAAATACGTAACAAATTATGAATTATAAGTCAAAAGTTTTTTGGTTTAGTATCGAAATCATCACAACTCGCATAGTAATTCCAACTGCGCTTAATTATAAAATATTTATAAACCAGTTATCATTATGTGAAGAGCAAGTAACTCGTAAATAATATTCTTTACGTGTGCATTTATTGCAGACGGTTTTTTTTCACAGGTGGCACTTCCCAGATGCCTTATTACTTGAGCATTTTGACTTGACCTGACACCTTGTTCGTTTTTCTCGTCTCTCTGGTATGTTCTCCGGAATTGCGACAAGAATGGTTATTTTTTTACTAGAAATATTATTTTCCACAATTGCAATAAAAAGTCTCTTCGTTTAATTTTGCTGTTATTAATATTATTACAACACCCGTGCATTTATACCCGCCAAATGTAACAAGTTATAAAATGTATGAACTGACCAACATCCTGAAGCTACCAGTCATTTGATCTATGACATATTTTTGTAGAATGTTCCTGTCTCAGGTTTAATATTTAAACATCGGGATGCAAAGTGCTGAGCATTAGAACATTTTAAATAAATTTAGGCTGAAAAACAATCAATGATGTATCACCGGTTTTTAGCACAAGCATATACAAGGTGTACAAGAGCTAGCAGCAGAAACTTGGCCGGTAGACTCCTGACTGTGTTATAAGTCTAAAATGTTCAAGCAACCATGACCTAATATCAATAGTTATGGAGATATTCAATAGGGTATGTCACTTTGTATGGCGAAAAAAAAGTTTTTTATTTTTAAACTTAATAGTTATCAAAAGTTGCATTGCTTCTATAACTACACAAAAATGCAAAAAAAGTTGCAATTCCGATATATTTTTGGCTCGTTCTAGCGACTCAAATATTCTGAAAATGTTGGTTTTTGGTGATTTTTCAGAGGTAATATAAGTGCTGTTATCTTCTACATAATTTTTAACAGATTAATTAATTTGGTTAATATATATCAAGATAATGTACAAAAACAAAAATTTGTTCCAAATTTTAAGTTGAAAAATTAAAAAAAAACTTATAAAACATACGAAATATTAAAAAAAGAGCATGTTTAAAGACAACGGAAGAAAAAATTTAAAGAAAACTCGGCTAATTATAAAAAATGATTTTGTATCCTAATTATATTAATATATAATAATATATAATAATCTTCTTTCGGGATGAGGTTGCTCCAAGTAAAGACTTTGTTCTCGTAAGTATTTATTCGGTAACAATAATGGTTTAGACAATCGTTTATACAGTAAGATGCGGTCTCGATAACAATGGTAGTAAAAGGAGTCTCGACTCGACATTCGTGCGCCCTTTTATACATTCTCTCTCTCTCTTTCTCATGCAGTCTCTTTCTGGCGTCGCGACATACGTTTCTGAGATCTATTACATAATACTACATTGGTTCACGTAAAAAATGTTATCCATAAACCTTCTAGGTTTCTATTATATTTTAAATTTAAAAAAAAATTAAAGTCGTTTTTGGAATTAAACTTTGGCATAATTTTCTTGTAATTCTGCTTGGCTGCAATAAAACCTTCTCTAGCTGTTTGCCCTGCGACAGAACCTGCAGCTACTGTCGTCAATTTAAGGCATCCACAGATTCTCACCTACTTCCCTGCCACACACGGTCAGTAGATTTTTTTCTACTGACTGTGTGTGGCAGGAAAACTCGGCAAAATCGAATATTCGAACATTTCGTTCGACGAAAACTATCTTCAGCTCTTCACTTTCTAAGTAGCTCAAAAGCAGCGGTTCAGTCAATATAAGTTTCTCATCCTGCCAGGAAATCATTTCGTAATAATGATCGCTCTCAAAATTGATTTGTGGTATCACAAAAGATCTCGACAATGATTTTTGCGAGGCACGAGCTTTCAAAACTCTCGATAGCCTGTTCTATTACAATTTTGTTGTTATATATCAACATTTGATGCCTCTCTGATATCACTCAGTGTAGCAAAAGCAATAGCAACACCTGCTCTGTGCGATAAGTCCTAACGATCACATACTTCAGCCAATTTAACGAATTTTTTTGTATTAAATTTTCTCATCCTTTAAGATTCTAGGAGCTGCGGCTCTAGGTAGACTTGATAAATATTATCATCAAAGATCTTTTCGGTCTTATCGAATGGAGTATGTCTCATAAAACTGGAGGTGCACGGCTTCGGTGAGGCGTCCTTTTATTTTTACAGTTTTATTTTTTCCACATTAACAAGAAGAATAATCTTCGCATTTACACCCAGCAATGTCAAAAATAATTGTTGATCCAGTTATAAAGTTTTCCATTTTATCTAAATACGATTGACTTTTTGGTTCTTTGTTGTTTATCGATATTAGCTTATCAATATATTAATTGCCCCAACCAATGTCGTATCTGCATATGGATAATTTATGTTGCCAGTTAAAAAAGAAACATTTAAGAGTACATTAAAAAGATTAAAAAATATAGTAATACGAACAAACTGATATCAAAAAACATCCAAATCCAAATTATCGAAAATTAAAATATCGGAAATTATAGATTTTTAAAAATATTTTCGTGGAATCCGTGTATTCAAAACAGCCAACGTAATTTTTTTTTTTTTTATAAATAAATAGAGATGCGAACACGGAATACGTGTCACATCAATATTCTTACTATTTTCAAACTAAGCTAAACGCTTGTGCTATGAAAATAGGACTAACTTGCTAGTCTGGGCTGAGATTCGAACCCGCGACCATTGGATCACTAGGCGAGTGTCCTAACCACAAGACCAACAAGCTACTCCGTCGTGTAAGTCCATATGCTCTCCAATACAAAAGGTTGAAGGAAGCGGTTGACGAAGAAGAATCTAGAGTTGCAGAGCACGGGGGCCAGATGCGGAATATTCAACTACTCTTTACGCGTTCTTCGTTAGATGACCAAAGAAGGTATAATGCTCCATATAATAATAACGAAGTCGCCATTGTGTATGTAGCAGATCACGAAGGTAGGTTACCATCAAACGTAGATGTTGCTGTTCACCCTAAGAATGTAGGAGGTCTGCAGCGTATTAATATGTTATCAAAACATTTAGATCCGATGGTTTTTCTATTGTTATTTCCATCAGGTGAATTTGGTTGGACTCTAGGTATTGAACATCATCCAGATTTTCAAACAAACCGACGTCAGTCAGTTACACCTATGCAGTTTTACGCAAGTAGGATAGCTGTACGAAGAAACATTTTTAATTCAGTGCATTATGCAGGTAAACTTTTTCAGCAATATTTAATTCATGCATCATGTGAATCAAGTCATTTGAATGACATTCAAACAAATCGACAACATTTGAGAGTTGAATATTATCAAGGATTGCAAAACTATATCAGGAATATGGCGACGGAAAGAGGAGCTCGACCAGGTAATATAATTAATCTTCCATCGACCTTTATTGGAGGGTCACGCCATATGAACAAACTTTACCAAGATTCTATGGCAATGGTGAGGAAATTCGGTCGCCCTGATTTTTTCATAACTTTTACCTGTAATCCGAAGTGGATTGAAATTCAAAATGAATTAATGTCAAATCAAACAGCATCCGATAGATCTGATTTGGTAGCTCGCGTTTTCCAGTTTAAAGTTGAATAATTTATCAGGGATATGACAGAAAGGCACATCTTTGGCAAAATAATATCTTGGGTGTACGTAATCGAAGAACAAAAAAGAGGTCTCCCTCATCTTCACGGAGTGTTCACGCTTTGCGAACAGGATCTGAAGTTGTACGTACAACTTCAGATGTTGACAATGTTGTGTCTGCCGAATTACCTGACCAAAGTAATCAAAGATTGTATGATATTATTTTGAGACATAATATTCATGGACCGTGTGGCGTTCTCAATCCTAATTCTGTATGCATGATAGACGGTAAGTATTCTAAATAATTTCCAAAATTATTCAGAGATGACACAAATAACAACTTTGCAGGTTATCCAGAATACAGAAGACGAGATAATTTTGCAGGTAATCATGTTGTTTGTGGAAAACGTATCGAAAATCGATTTGTTGTACCATATAACCCGTACCTCATATATATATATAATATAATGCGCACATCAACGTTGAAATTTGTTCTTCCATTTTGAGTGTTAAATATATTCATAAATATATATCTAAAGGTTTCGATTGTGCTCGAATTCAAATTCACCAAAATCCTGAAAATTAACAATCAAATGAAACTGTGGAGTATGACGAAATAAGTCAATTTATCAATTGTCGATATGTTAGTGTACCAGAGGCTGCATGGCGAATCATGGAAAACCCCATATATGATCATTCACATTCTGTTATGCTTCTTTCAGTGCATTTGCCAAATGGACAGCAAATTTATTTTTCAGAAGGACGCGAAGAAGAAGCTCTTCGGGCAGCGGCCTCAAATAATACAACATTAACTGCATGGTTTAAACTTAACCAACAAGATAATGAGGCATGTAATATTAAGTATCAGGATTTACCTAATTTCTATGTTTTTTCCAGCAATAAACAGTGGAAGAAGAGGCAACGTGGCGGGGACAAGATTATTGGTCGCATGTCGCAGGTCCGTTTCTCCTAGAAATGTAGAATTATACCATTTAAGGCTTATTCTTTTACAGGTGACTGGCGCTACGTCCTTTGAATCTTTGCGGACTGTTAATGGTTGTCTACTTCCTAAATTTCGTGATGCAGCACGAGAATTAGGACTCATCGATGATATTGGAGAATGGCAGCGTTGCATGGCTGAAGCTTCAACGTATATGATGCCCAAAGCTCTTCGCGACCTATTTGTCTTATTAATGATTCATTGCCTCCCACCAGATTCGTTGCAGCTGTGGAACGATTTCAAGGATTTGATGTCAGAAGACTTTATTCGTCAAGGTGCTACTGCAGAAATTGCACAAAATTGTTCTCTTTTGTATATTCAAAAGGCATTAATAAATGAAAATTCTTCTTGCACATCACTGGGTGTGCCGGAACCAGATTACAGCAATACTTATAATGAAGTGGTTGATATTTATTTAGCATTAGAAAGTTCTTTAGGGTTAGAGTTGGCTGGAAAACTCAATCGAGAACAACGTTGTGCTTTCGACAGTATTTTAAGTAAAAAAATTTCAGATGTACCTGAAACAAAAAAATGTTTCTTTATTGATGGTCCTGGTGGCATAGGTAAAACTTTCCTTTATAAGACTATTATACATACTTTAAGAGGAAGATCTAAGAAAGTTTTATCTATTGCTTGGACAGGAATAGCAGCAATTTTATTACCAGGTGGACGTACATGTCACACGGCTTTTAATTTACCTCTTGATTTACAGAATAACACAACATGCAGAGTGACATCCAAGAACCGTGCAATTATAAGTGCAGCTGATGTTATCATCTGGGATGAAGCACCGATGGCGCCAGTTATAGCTTTAGATATAATTGAACATACTCTGCACGATATAATGGGTAATAATGATATTTTTGGCAATAAAGTTATCATTTTGGGCGGCGACTAGACAAATTCTACCAGTTTCTCGAAGGGCTTCTCGCGGTCAGTTAGTAGCGACATCTATTAAAAACAGCCAACATTGGAAAAATTTTACTATTTTCAATTTGAAAACTAATGTCCGCACTTTAGAAGGTGAAAATTCATTTACACAGTGGCTTTTAGATTTAGGCGATGGAAAGCTGCCTCCTGTGGAAGGAAAGTATGCGTCATCAGTGCTTATTCCAAATGAAAGTGGAAGTCAAAATGTTGTTCAAAGCATATATAATGAAGTACATTCTATGGTGTATGTTCCCTAATGAGTAAACGAGCGATACTGTGTCCAAAGAATGAACATGCTCGATTGGTTAACGAAGATGTACTCGGGCGTTTGGAAGGTCTAATCTTTACATTTTATTCTGTGGATAGTATTATTAAAGATGATGGTATATTAGATGTAAATGAACAGGTTAATTTTCCTGTTGAATTTTTAAATAGCATAAACCCTAACGGCTTCCCCCCGCATACTTTGAATTAAAAAATTGGGGCAATTGTGATTCTTCTTAGAAACTTATCTATTGGGGATGGTTTATGTAACGAAACAAGAATGGTTGTAAGAAACATTAGTAGCAATTTAATTCAAGCAGAAATAATTACCGGTGAAAAGCAGGGTACACTACATTTCATACCTCGAATTTGTTTAAACGAGATATGACGATTCCTTTTAATATGTGTAGAAAACAGTTTCCCGTGAAGTTGGCGTATGCTATGTCTATAAACAAATCTCAAGGACAGACATTTGAACGAGTTGGTCTTCTTCGGGCGGCTATTGTGGCCGCGTCGCGGCCAATGATGGCCGCTCCGCGGCCACAATAGCCGTCCGCAGGGCCTAGCAGTACTGCTAGTACTGTTTATAATATGATAATATAAGCTGCCTCACTTGCTTGCATCGTTAAGGACCGGAATGCTTGCTTTTTTCCAAACTTCAAGAACGGTTCGAGCCACTTGAGAAGTGATGACTTTTGCTTGTGGTTCTAAACTACTTGACTGTTTCATTTCATGATACGCCCACTCATAATGTCTTAAGATATCTCCGTATGTTGGTAACACAGTACTTTTGAATTTTTCGGGATATTTCTCAAACATACGTAATTTCGTACGATCTCTGGTTTCTTTTGAACTTGACGGATTCTATGCCTTGTGATTCGTTACTTGAATGAATTAAACATTTAAATTTATTACGTGTAATATGTAGAAACTTTACGACGGTTGAAAACAAGTAAGCAAACAAACACAACCGTTCGGTATGGAGTTTGGTTATCACTGACGTTCTGACTTAACGAGGCGCGCATAACCCGAAATTGCCCGAGGGTAGGTATTTAACGCAAATAAACAAACACGGGTTACAAGATTGGCAAATACAATTAATTTCGAGGTACCTAAAAGGAAAACGTCTTTTGGGCAAAGACAATTTAATTTCACTGCCTCGCTTGTATTCAACAAGTTACCTAATGAAACTAAGGAAATAATTCTACACAAACCTTTTAAACATCATATTAATAAGTTTATAAAAACATTAGGTAGAAGGTATGCTGAATAAGTGATCCGCCCTTGATCTCTGAATTGGCAAAACTATTTATATTATTTAAAGTATACTATAATATTATATTTATTTTTGTATGTACTTAAATTCTTATTTTAATTTTGTATCTGTATTTTCTTTTCTTTTCTCTTAGATTTAGGTATTCCTATGATTTACTTCAAATTCTTATCATGATTTTGTATGTATATTTTCTTTTCTTTTTATTTTCTTTTAGATTTAGATTCTTTAATTGTCATTTTTTACTACTACATAAATACCATATGAGAATAACTGCCACAGAACAGGTTTTTACCTAGTGTGGCAGTTATTAGTATCTTGTATTAACTAATGTAAATGTAAAGAAACAATAAATAAATAAAATTAAATAAACAAAAAAAATTATTAAAATTAACTTAAATATGGCGTAATCCTCATGCTGACTATATTCTTATTAGAAAAAAGCATTTAAATACTAATACAATTTGTAAATACAAAAATATATCTTTCTGATTGGAACGTTGTTTTGCAACTTTTTCTATATTTCAAGGCCTTTGAACTAGCCAAAAGTACCAGTATTAAGAAAAACTGTAAAAACTTTTGCAAAATGCAACTTTTGAGAACTATTAAATTTGAAAAATCGAAAGTTGAAAAAAGTGACACTCCCTAATAAATATGCAATATCAAATTTTGTTTTTTTCAATATTTCTGACTTATTTTTTGCAAAAAGTTGAACTATCATTAAGTAACTTATATCGATTATGAAAAATTCATTTTCTTCAATACAATTTATATAAAATGATAAAAAATTTCTTTTTTCTTTTTTTGCAAGGTTTTTATCATTTTATTCGACTTGTATTAAAGCGAATGAATTTTTCATAATCGACATAAGATACTATAATGATAGTTCAACTTTTTGCCACAAATTTCGCATCCACCACCTTCTTCTCCACTTACGTTTCGATAAACTCGTTAACATAAACAGATACGCAGCTGTCATCATAACCTCATAGGGCGACATTTCCGCGACGTGTGGAAAACAATAATTATTTGCAAAAAGGACCTTGCTTTTAATAATATTCAATTTACTACAGTAAAACCTCGTTAATTTGAAATTGCGACCCAAAAAAACATTTCGAATTGCGCGGAACCCCGTTTTCGCTAAATGACAAAGTGTAAATAGATACCGCGGCTGTCATCATAACCTCATCGGGTGACATTTCCGCGACAAGATATGTGAGTTCCGTGTGTACACGTCAAATGACCGCGTCATTGTCCCCGAAACATGAACGTAGATGTTGATGCGACATGCCGCGCGGAATGCTGCGCTATTTGTCCCCTAGTGAATACATGGCTTAAAGCTCCATTAATTTCTACACCACCCAGTCACCTAAGCGCTCGTCGTTTGGTCTAGTATCATCTTTCCCAAGGTAAGGGAACACATTTAGGGAGGAGGCCCCCGCAACTACCCGGAGCACTGACCGCACAGATTTATTATTTGAAACATTGACGGGACAAAAATGACCCAGCGGCAGTTCTAGGTTTTTTATTTAATAAACTATTATTTTTATAAAATTGAAAACATTTTAAATAATATAAATACATGAAACTTCTAAAAGTCAAAAAGTTTTACCGACCTAAATAAAAAAATTTAAAAAATAAAGTTAAAAACGATCAAATGGGACGAAAATGGGACGGCAGCGCTTATAGAGTTAAACGAAATCTATCAGAAAATTCTGAGCAGTAAAATGAGTTTAAACTCTCGGTCAGAGACGCGCATGTGCACTGCGCGATTTAATCGACATTGTCATCAAAATATATATTATTTTATTTTTATTTTTTGACATTTTACTAGTGATGGTCAATCCGTTATTTTAACCGGTTACACCAGGTATCGTTATTTGAGATTTGTATTTGATTGCATAGGATTGGTAACTGAGATAAAACTGTTGTCTAGTGCTGATGGCTGACCGTCCAATTACAAAAAATCAGTTGCCAATCATCGATACAATCTCAGATAACGGTTATGTGTTACCGGTTAAAATACCATCGCTAAATTTACCATACAAAGTGTCGAAATGTACAATATTATGATGTGGGGTGACACAGACTTTTCTGACGATCGACTTATTCTACAGTATGAATGTAATGGACTTCACAGCTAGCCATTGTTGATAGTATATTTTGTAATGTTTTCTATTTCAAACAGGTTTTGATAATTTTAGATTTTTATTTGGGATATATTTATTTTTTGAACATTACATAACGATAGATAACATAATAATTAAGATTCTATTATGTACATTAAAACAAAAATTATCTATCATTCATTTGTATGTTTCGACAATATTTCTCAAAAGCCAAGGAAATTAAATTAATTAAAAATTACTGATTGCATTGAAATAGAAAACAATTATTGTGAAGAAAAAATAGTTCAGTTATGTTAAGAATCACTTGGAGACAAATAATTAATATGGAACATTTAGGGCACTAAGGTACACTAATAGCTCTTTTAAACGCATGCAAACTCATTGAATATTAATATGCCTGTAACAAACATGACTTTTCTATAAATAATTAATAATTATTCAATAAAAAATTATGGAATTGCATTCCTTTTCATTTATAATTTATGGCGGCGAGGTGGGGGTAGGGAGATTTTAGGAGGAAGGGAAAGTTGTATCATTCTAAATTTGAAATTAATATTGCAGTATTAAATTAAATGAGGATCGTATCACATTTATATGTGAGGGAGTGGTGCGAAGGGGGAGGGAAATGGCGCGCATGGTTTCTGCAAGGTCCTAAGTTATAAAGAATAAGCGCGCAACATTTGGGTCAGTTCTGTCAAGCGGTGTAGATTTGTATAGAAAACATATTGGGTGAGAGAGTGAAGTAAAGGAAAAGGGAAATGTTTTCCTCAGGGTCCTGAAAAATAATTGGGCAAAATTTAGGTCAGACTTCACAAATAAAGTCGATATGTATTGAGAATATAATGAGGGGGTGGGTTTGTGGAGAGGAAAAACATTTCACAAGTATTTAAAAAGCGCAAGATGATAAAAATGGTCAAAATATTCATAATTTTCAAGAGTGATATATACAAAACTAACCCATAAAAACCATGTTCTTATTATAGTCCCTTTCTCATTGAATCAGGTTTCATGCCTACTGTACGCGTCGGGGTCATTACTCATTTGTATTGATTCTAATTTGAAAAAAACATTAAAATTTCAAAAATCAAAAATTATACTATAATTATTTAAAAAAATTAAAATAAAATTTGTTAGATCATTTTTATCGTCACCACGAGTCTGTCTGCAAAGTTACTGCTTGATCGGATCACGGTAAAAGGGTTAAAAATCCATCCAAAATTTTTCCGGCAGACAAAAATCCGCAGACGCTACGAGTTAAAAGAAAGGGACCAAAAATATTTTTTTTAAATTAACCCATAAAAACCAAGTTTTTATTATACTCCCTTTTTCATTTACTAGTGGAAACTGGTTTGGCGCTTAACCCACGCGTTGAGCTTCGGTCGGGCGACACTACGAAAGGGAGTAATAAAAAATTTCCAAAAATCCAAAATTATACTATAATCAGGTTTACCAGATGCGTCGGAATCTCTTCATACAACTTACTCAGTTGTATGAAAAAACCATTAAAAATTTGAAAAATCCTAAATTATACTATAATTATAAATGATATATTAGCGTCTGTTGAAGAGTTAGTCATTCCACACGCAAATTGCCTGAAAATACAACTACCCAACAAATTCTGCTTAATAGCTATATACAGATCGCCTTCTCAATCGCACATTGATGTGTTCCTTGACCACCTAAATAAAATACTCTATTCTGTAATAACACATAACAATGAAGTGATACTATGAGGTGATATAAATGTTAACATTCTGGATACTAATAATTGTAATACTAATCAATATCTTTCACTTATGACGTATCATGCTTTAAAACCAATCATTACCTCACCTACTAGAGTATCACAAAATACTGAAAGCTGTATTGACCATATCATGCTCAAATCTAAACTGGGTGCTCGGGGTGCTGTTTTCAGGACTACAATAATAGACCATTTTGCAACTCTATTGAAATATCTTACACTTTCAGTCAAAAAAATTCATCGTAAAGATGGAAAGTTTAAATTAATTTTGGATGATGATCTTCTAAAATCTGAATTGAAAGAAGAAACATGGAGTACAGTTTTGTCTACGAATGATGTCAATATTGCTACTGATAATTTTATAATGTGTTTAAGTAGACACATAAATTGCTGCACGTCAACAAAGAGAATACAATGGGGAAAAAATATTTAAAGCCCTGGATAACTTCCGGAATTGTTGAATGTCTTATAAAAGGTGACAAAATTCATAAAAATTGCCGTAGAGAGCCTAATAATATTGAGATGATTGCATATTACAAAAGATATAGGAATTGGTGCGCAAAAATTATAAAGACAACCAAACAGTCATATTACAGAGAGAAACTCAACGAAGTCAGTGGAAACACAAAACAACAATGGAAAATTATAAAAGAAGCATTGGATCTGCAGAAGGAGCCTGAAGTTATAAATAGATTGAACATTAACAATAATACTGGATTATCATTTGTAAAGACAAATGATAATTATTTTAGTAACATAGGCCACAAATTTGCAGATCTCTTATGCAGTTCAAACAATACCAGTGAAGACTATCTAACTAAAAATTTTAAGCTAATGTATCCCACACAAGATGTTTCCTTTATACTTAACCCTACAAACGACACAGAAGTTTTAAAAGTGATTAATAATCTTAATTCGGGTTATTTAAGTGGAAGTGATGGTATAAGTGCAATGGTATATAAAAATCATCGGTCGCAACTGGTTACACCTACAACACATATTGTAAATAGGTGTGTTTTCTAATCATTGTAAAAATGCCAAAGTTATACCCATATTTAAAGGAGGAGATAATTTAGAAATTAACAATTATAGACCAATTAGCCTTCTCAATGTTTTATCCAAAATAATAGAGAAATTAGCCAAGATAAGATTGATGAATTGTGTACACAAATATGAAATTCTCCCAGAAAATCAATTTGGCTTCAGAGAGAACTTAAGTACAAGTGAGGCGGCATTAAAAGTTATAAACCCAGTTGTAGAAACATTGGATGCGGGTCGTAAGACATTGGCAGTTTTTTTAGATCTGTCCAAGGCCTTTGATACTGTATGCCATGGTATACTCCTTAAAAAGCTCAGTTCACTGGGTATTTTAAATAGGACACTAAACTGGTTTAGAACATACCTTAAAAATAGAACGCAAATAGTGACAATAAAGGAACATGTTAGTTCCAACAATACAGTTTTATATGATGTACCCCAGAGTAGTGTACTGGGACCTATTTTATTCTTATTATTTATTAATGACTTATGTAAAGTAAAATTTTATGGTATTTCTGTGGCATTTGCAGATGACACAGTCTTGGTATTTAGTGATGATACTTGGGAAGAAACCTACGCTAAAAGCAATGAAGGTTTGTTGACTGTAAAAAGATGGCTTGATAATAATCTTCTTATACTTAATTCTCAAAAACCCAAATATATTACTTTCAGTATTTCCTCTAAAAACCAACCTTCATTAGACCATGATCTGACATTACATACCTGTGTACAGGAATGCAATTGTCAATCTTTGGAAAGAGTAGACAACATCAAGTACCTTGGAATAATTATTGATAAACACCTGAAGTGGAACAACCATATTACTATGTTAACAACTAAAATTAAAAAACTTGCATATATTTTCAAGGAATTACGGAACATACTGGATAAAGACACTTTAAAAACCGTATATTATGCTAATGTACAATTATTACTAACCTATAATATTATTTGCTGGGGAAACTGCTATAAGACCACCCTAGAGCCTTTACATAATGCACAAAAATTAATCTTTAAAATCGTGTTTAAAAAAAGTTGTTTATACTCCTCACAACTTTTATTCAGCGAAAATAAAATCATGACTGTCAGCCAGCTTGCCATTATTCAAACTCTGTGCAAATTCTATAAAATCAAAATTATTGCTAAACGAACCCAGCAAATGCACCATACTAGAATGCCCACTTCTTTAATGTATCAGCCAATAAGTGCCAAGACAGTGTTTGGACAGATAAGTTTTTTTTTACAAGGCTCCTTTGTTCTTCAATGCTCTTCCCGAAAATATTAAGAGTGCAAAAACTCTGTCACTTTTTAAAAAAATTGTTAAGGGTGTTATGCAGACTGATGGAAGTGATATCTAAATGTCTTTGGTGTCCATTCTGTCATAGTCAATGTGGACACCCTACTCTTAACTTTTTACACAACACTATTGGAGAAGACATTATTGTCACCTGCATTTACACAAATACCCAACTGCCGAAAACAGGTCATAATTTATTTCTCATTAAACTTAATTTCTTATCACTATTTAATAAACACAAACATTCATTTAATTTTCTTATATAGGTATATACCTAAATATACTTTTTAACTGTGCAATTATATATATATTTTGTTACTATCCATGCATATGATTTTTTGTATATTACTTTACTTTACTTTCTTTATTGCTTTTGTATCATACAATATATACTGTGCTAATTATCCACATTTTATATTAATATACTCAATCAATTAATTAATTAATCTTATAGTTATATAGTATTTTGTTGTATATGTTTATTATTTTTTGTTCTCACTATATTGTTCAGCTGCTCATCTCGGCACAGGTTCTTCCTAGTGAGATGAGCGGCTCCATCATAGTTATATATATAACAAGATGAAGATAAATAAATAAATTATTAATTTTTGTAACGAAAATTTGATGTATCTTTTTGATTGTTGCCACGAGTCTGCTTGCAAAGTTTCAGCTCGATTGGATCATGGGAAAAGTGTTAAAAATCGATTCAAAGCTTTTGTGTCAATGAATAGGGACCCACCACTTTCCCAGGGCCGTTCTATGAGCCGACGGCTCCCATATCGGCTCTACTCTTGCGTCGCCAGGTTGACATTTTTCTTATTTAAAGCCATCCCCGTGCGGCGCCCGTGTAAAGGGCGAACGCCGCAAGGTTCTGGCTGCAAAGACCCATTCATTGTCCCCTCCACCAAAACTCTCTTTATTCAATCAAATCATAAAATACAAATACAAAAAGCATACATATAAAATAACAAAGCAAATTAGTACAGCAGCAAAAAATATCAGAAAAACAATAGCAAAGAGAAAGAAAACATGTTAAATACAAAGGCAAAATAATAGCTAAAAAGCAGCATAGAATATCAGAAAAAAGTATCAAATTGAAAGAAAAAAAACGGTTAAATACAAAAGCAAAATAGTAGCAAAATAACAGCATAAAATATGAGAAAAACGGGTTAAACATAAAAGCAGAATAGTAATATACAAAGTAGGAGACAGTGGAAACGCCATACGAGAAGTCGAGGAGGAGGATCTGGCGGAAAGAACAGTGAGTAAATGGGTATTTGGATTTGGACTAACACTCTCTAAAGGAAAGGACATGTACAGAAAAATAGGCTGGTTTAGCTCTAGACGCCCACAGGATCCACAGTCTAGATAACTCACCCATGAAGCAAATCCCAGCGTGACATCCACATCCGGGCATAGGCTCGAAAGAGTCTAAGATTATTTCCTTTTTTAATGAGGTCATCGTGGACGATGCCCCACTCCTTCCAACTCGCCTAACATCTCCTCTCTCGCATCATTTAACATCGAGCACTCCCAAAGAATGTGCCCCGGTGTCTGTCTCACACGCCCGCAAGCACACCACGGGTCCGCAGCGAGTCCAAGATCAAACAATTTGCTCCTAAACTGTGTCCCGAGATAAGCTGCGTAGCATAGTGGTCCAGCTCAGGAGCACCTTCCTTGCGCATGTCGCATGCGGTAACTCGAGGGAGAAAGGCGTGTGTCCATGTCCCCTGGGCGGCCGCGTCCCATCTCTCTTGCCACTTTCGCAGCATCACCGTTTTGACCCTCTCGCGCAGTTCCCGGTACCTGGTATCCAAAGGACTGAATGTCTCACCATATAGTTCGACATCCAGCCCTTGCCTCAGAGAGCCCCGAGCCTTGGCCTCTATCACCTGCAAGTCAGACGGCAGCACGCCAGCCAACACAGGCAACGCGATGCTGGATGTGGTTCGGTAGGCCCCAGATATCCGTTGACCTCGAATACGGGCCGACGATATGACCAAAATGTCCAGTCGGTGCGCTCAGACACGGGCCGCGTACGTGATTTGACTCACGTACACTGCCCGATATATCCGGCGGTCTAGATTTGCATCGAAGATATATCAACGGTGGGGAAGAATTAAAAGAATAGGGGGGACATGCCGCATATGTTACCGCCGATTCCTTAAGAATGAGTTTCCAAACTTCGAGTCCGATCGGTCAAACTGTACAGATTTGCATCGAAAATATATCTGGAGAGAGGAAGAGTAAAAATAATAGGAGGGAAATGTCGCCTATGTTACCCGCCGAGTCCTAAAAAATTAGTTTACAAATTTTGAGTCCGATCGATCGAACGGTACAGATTTGCATCGAATATATGTCAGGGGAGGGGAAGGAGTATAAGAATAGGAACAAAATGTCACCTACGTTACCCGCCGAGTCCTAAAGAATAAGTTTCCAAGTTTTGAGTCCGATCGGTCAAGCGGTACAGATTTGCATCGAAAATATGTCAGGGGGAGGGGAAGGGGTATGGGAATAGGGGATAAATATCATCTATGTTACTCGCCGAGTCCTTAGGAATTAGTTTCCAAATTTTGAATCCGATCGGTCAAACAGTACAGATTTGCATCGAAAATATGCCAGGAGGAGGGGAAGGGGTATGAGAATAGGGGGGAAATGTTGCCTATTTTACCCGCCGGGTCCCAAAGCATAAGTATACAAAATTTGAATCGAATCGACAAACGGTGTGGATTTGTATAGAGAACAGACAGACAGACAATGAGTTTTATAGGTATAGATTCATATTTTTTTGAAGTAAAGAACATTCTAGGTTTTGTGTGGATTTGATTATTCCATTTTTAGACAAAAGTGCTTCTATCTCAGTTTGAATTTTTTTGTGGCTGGCGCTTTTCTGCCTAACTACATTCAATTTATCTTACGCTTATTATTATTACGATAAGTAGTACTTAGTGTAAATACAGCAATTTTGATATTCGTAATCATCAAATACATTTTTGAAGAGTCAGTTACTAAAGATAAGCTCAATAAAATTATGAAATAGAATTAGGAATAATGAAAATTTACGAAATGTGATTTTGCAATCAATATCTTTATTGTATTGATATTATGTGAATTTATTGAACATGTCGAAAAAATACTGAAAATAATTACGAAGAATTAAAAAAAAAAGGAGGATTGAGCGCCTCACTCTTAAGTCCTGAAATTTCGTCTTGTTCACATTTATGTATCTCCGCATGCAGCTGGACGATTGTTGAGACCCTTAACAAGGCAGTATCTTCTGGTTTGTGTTTTCTGGGGTATTATGCCGTGTTAAAACGACCTTTCTGGTCAACGTTCGAATCCCCTTGCAGGGTCCATCATCAGGGCTGGCGATGGTGATATACATGTTGCTGGTTGTGATCAGTGTGCTCTTCATACAAGCAAAAAAGTCTAAAAACGTAAGGGCTAATACACTGCATTAATTAAAATTTTACAAAATGAATATTAATTAAGTAATAAGATAAAATAAAACACTTTTTATCTAATCTAATACGTCGAACCAGAGAGTGTTTACTTTATAAGATAATATATTTGAATAATGGTTATCTCGTGAAAATATCACGTGATTCTAGCAGTTGTCACCCGAATTAATCTCGCAATTTCCTGTCGACGCTTCTGTTTATAATAAAAATGTCCTTGTTAGCGAGGAAACTTGTATTCAATATTTGACCCACTTCATGACCAACAATCCCTTTCAAATTTCGTAAACAGACGTAATCCTTATGATAGTACATTAATCATTAATATATTTTCAATTCAATTTATTTATTTTTAATATAACGTTTACATTACAAACATACATTTAATTCGTAAATATTATTAAAAAGTGAGAAAATATACAAACAACAAAATAACACACGTATATAAATTCATTTATATCAAAGGTGTAGGAGAATCCTGCTTCGGAAAACCCCCTCAGAGACATGGAACAGATCAATATCCAGAGTAATATTGTTCAGCATAGCAATAGCTCTTCTACCAGGCATAACCATTTTACAAAGTTAATTAATTTTACAAAGTCAGTATCATTATTTACATAAAAATTAAAATGCTGAAGCATTATTTTATCGGATATTGTACATGCCGGCGACATCTATCGTATTGTTTTAAATGTGACGTTTTTGAATGGTGTGCGAAATTTCCAAATTTAAAATGGACATATACGAGGTGTACCGGGGCTAGTCCATAGTACTCTGGATCCCTGTTTCAAGACAAGATGCAGACAGAGACAAGACTTACACAGACCACCACCGTATTTGATGTTTACTTCCCCAACATTCAAATACATATTTATTTGCCTGCGTAATTACTTAATTAATTTACATTTATGACTTTCGCAATTTCAGATGAAACCTTTGGAAAGGAGTGGTGAATATATGTGGTCTAATTAGTAGGAAAACGTTGAGTGAGGGCAATGTGGAGTAAAAAAGTCACATACATCATTGTCATTAGAAACAGAAATTGCATCCTGTGTTTGTATGTCTACATATACAATTGTGCAATATCACTTTTCAATTCTGCAATAATGGCATGTAAACAACAATATTTTGTCACACATAAACGGATTGTAATGTCAGACCTCCACGATGTCTGGGTGCTTTTAAAAAATACCTGTTTATTTGGCTTGTTTTAAAAAATACTTCGGTTTTGCAAGTTTTGAAATAATTAAGAAAAGGTTAAACTTCTTGAATGAACGATTTATAACTTTGTGGTGACATATTTAATGATTATATAAATCACGTCTTAGTATACACCACCCAATACTTATTTTCTTTATTCAATATGAGTAAACACCCCTACAAGTTTCGGGAACTATGTCTTTTATTGAAAAATGTACGGAGATGATGTGATCTGTATTCTGACTGGCACACTAAGATAACTAATATTGTCTATACCTTTATCTATCAAAAATTATAATAAGTATTTAAGTATAATTAAATAGATAACTAAAAATAACGGATATAATACGAAACTAATTGATAATATTTCAAACAAAAAAATTAAGATAAAATATTATATGTCTTATTTAGCCCTCAACAAAATAATATCAATAAAGAATTAAAATAAGAAATTTTAGAAATATAAAAAAAATTAACCTAAATAACAACATAAAAAGACAATTCACAAACAACCCGTTTATTAAGATTTTTCCAATTATAAATAAAATAAAAAATTCAACGTTGACAATCCCTTAATTATTCCCTAACAACCCCCCCCCCCTCCCCCACTTCTATTTACTCCGCCTACTCGCCACCCCCATAGTTAACTTTATGTCTAAATAATGATAATTTTATTTAGTTGTTTGTTTATTCATATTGAATAAAGAAAATAAATATTTAGTGGTGTACACCATGTCGTGTTTTATTAATTAATAAAATTAAACTATCTGCTCTTAAAAAGTTTAATGTCCTAGTAGAAAAACTCACTTTTTTGTAATAATACATTTTTACTGAAGGGTTATACACCACCTTGAGATATCAAAAATACATTAAAATTAAATGTGAGATATCAAAAATACATTAAAATTAAATGTGTTCGTTTTCCGTAACTGTGATATAAGAATCATTTTGTACGGCAAACATTTGAACATTACGTAATGCATTTGACGGATAATTTTAGTTTATCAATAAAAATATTGGTGTCAAAAAATTCCGACTTATCTTATCTGCTCCAGGCATATATACTATATGCCTATACTAATATGACATTTTATCATTCCGAAGTATTATATATTAAACGTGACCAATGAGCATTTGTAATCGATATGGAAGTGATTGAATTAAAATAACATATTTTTCCTGTATGCCAGATTCTTAATTTTTAATCAATATTTGCATGTTAGCAAAAGAGTATTTTACTGCACATATTGTATGAACCCTTGGCAGGCTCAAAATTCTCTCCCAATTCACTGTGACATAACAATGACGCACTCCCTACTTCTTCCCCTGCTTGAGTGTGCTGATGTGTGTTATGTGGATGTCAATGAAGAGCGTCCCAATAAACTGGAACGCCTTCAAAACGTTTCATCTTCAACATGTCTTCCGCGGTCTTCTTCGTTGACCTACAATCTGACAGCACCATGGCATCCATGTTTTATATCTACTTGATGTATATCTTCTTTTCAATCCTCACTCACCTCAGTACCTGAATTCTTAATTCTACTTTCTAGAAGATCTGAACGGCCGTGAAATAGAAGAATATTCAAAATTAAATATCACATATTTTTTTTAGTTTTCTCTTAAAATTCGTTGTTTTATTTTTATCCCTCAAATTCCCTGGTAGTTTCCTGTATAATTTCATTCCACTGCACTTGATAGAAGTTTGCGATCTTTTTTCTTCCTGAACGGTTATCTTATTTCATCTTTTCTTATTGTACGGTGGTCGCGTTCGTGTTGGTTTTTCATTTTTTTCTGAAGAATTCAAAAGGGTAGTTGTGTTGTAATTAGCGTTTTTCAAATTTTACATACAAATTATACAGAATCACAGTTTGACATTGGGGGCCATTCAAGTATTACGTAAGCATCAAAGGGGTGTGGCGGAGTCTTTGCTTGACTTATTTTTGGTGACATGGGGGGCGGGGGATCTGGATGGTGATTACGTCGGAAATATTTATTGAATTACTTTTTCCGATTTTTTGCAAAATTTGGAATCTATCAAGTCGAATCTGCTTATTAAATAAAATCTTAACGTCAAAGAGATCCAGAAAAAATAAACACGCACACCGAAACGATAGTGAGACCTGTAAGAGTGGCTGGCTACTCGTCTTGCTAATGAATCGATGTGCATGGTACAAACTTTAGACGGATACCGAGATGTAGAGTAGCTAGAAAAGAACGAAGTCGATATCCCGAAGGAACACAAAAGTGAGCAGACACAACACCGAGCAGCAAACATCCAATGACATCCAAGTCATGGATTCAAGTGTCATTGACTGAGGACGATTAATTTGAGTTAACTCAATTTTTTAATAAAACTAAATAAATTAATATGGTTTATATATTAATATTTGAATACGATGCTAATAATTTGCTAGAATAAATATGAAATATGCATTAAATACCTTTATAGTGTATAAATTCCTTATATCTAGATTTAATAACTGCTGCTCACGAATAACAATAAAGAAATCTGAACAGATTTCAAAATATGTATACCAATGTTTACGTAAGCATAGGAGAGTAAGAGGGGGTAAAAATTACTAAAATTCTGCTTACGTAATACTTGAATGGCCCCATATTAGAAATTCTGGAAATAAGAAAAATTGTTAACAGTAAATTAAATTTGTCGTCAAGTTAGTAGGTACTTCATAATTATTAATTTTCCATATATACTTTTTATATTTTTATGGTCTATACATCGATTTTTATTTTTAATTTGATAGTTTACAATTGTATCCTGACGAATGGGCCATGTGTTCTGAAACATGTTGATATTTTTTAATACAAAAGTGGTAAAAACAAAATTCATTTTTATTAATTGTATTAATAATGACACCACAAAAGTATTTTGCGCTTTTTGAAGAAAATAATAATCTTTTTAATAACTGCAACAAATTTATTTTAATGAAAGATGCAGTAAAATAACAGAATAGAATGCAAAGATAGTGTAAACATTTTTCTAGAGATATACCGGGGCATAGTCCACTGTACTCTGGATCCCTGTTTCAAGACAGGATGCAGACAGTGTCTGCTGCCATCATCACTGCACGGCAGCAACACCTCCGCAGCAGGCTGGCCAGGGTGCACTCTTTCCTCCAGGGCCCGACTTCCAGCAACCTTTCCCTGCTTTATAAAAACCACAAAATGGTTAAATATATATCATGGATTAATTGACTGCTTAGTGAATCCGTATTTTCATCAAGAATACGAATGTGTGCAAAATTTCAGCTCGATTGGACATTGGTAAACGGGTGAAGTACCGATTTTAATATTCCGCCCAGACAAACAGGTGAAGCTGATGTAAGCGCGGTACCAATAGACAAATAAGATATCCAGACTCTTCATTATACATTATTGTTTTGTACACAAATATATGAGTATGCTGGCAGCAAGGTTATTTACATTTGTTATCATTGTAGCTTTTGTTTTTTACGTGTTTTTAATAAACTCTATTTGTCTGTTTGCTTGTGTGGTGGAAGCTTATAATTGACTTTTCACCAACTTCCGACTAGTTAGAGCTCTTAAACTTTCAATATTTATGTAAAGTGGATGACCATACACGATTCAATCATTTAGACATGACATGATCACCATGTCTCCCTGATTGGTTGATCTGCACACGACGTAAATTTGTATGGACCAAATCTATTTTGAAAGGCCAATCATAGAAAAAATAGCAAACTAAAATTCCCACTCAGGTTCATTTATTTATTTATTTTATTTTGGGGAAAATTAACAGCAAAACAACAATCTTAACAAATATGAAATAAGGATTACTCACGATCTAATAGTATCAATAAGATACAAAGAAACTCTAATAAAAATATATAAAAAGCAACCAAATAACGAGCAACTTAATACATATATAAAAGCTTACAAAAAAAAACTTTCATTTCTAATAAAACCTACCAAAGAAAATTATTATTAAAAAAATTTAGAGTCTGCAAAAAACGATAGTAAGAGAGTATGGAAAATAATCAATGAAATAATTGATAAAAAACAATCATAATATAAGAAACCTCCCACACGAAAACACTAAGATAAACTGCTCTGAAAATCCCCGTGAAGCGGCAGATATTTTTAATAATTTCTTTGCCAACGTCGGTAAAAATTTGGCAAAAAAAATTACAAATCCACAGATCACTGACACATCAATTCCAAAAACAACATATACAGAGAATAAATTGGAAAAATTCTTACCTACCACGATTGAAGAAATTGAACAAATTATTACATCTTTAAAAAGTGGATCAGCACCAGGCTATGACGGATACATGGGTAATATCTTAAAAATTATCAAAAAACAAATATCTAAACCTCTAATGCATATAATAAACATAAGTATAGAAACTGGAATTTTTCCGTCAAACTATAAACGAGCCATTATCTCTCCTATATTTAAATCGGGCAATCCGGAGGAAACTACTAACTACAGACCAACATCTCTTATATCAAATTTTGGAAAAATTATAGAAAAAATCGTTAAAAAAAGAATATTTCACTTTCTCAAAATAAACAAAATAATCCATAATAACCAATTTGGTTTCATGGAAAATAAAAATACGCAAGAGGCAATAGCTCAATTAACAAATACTGTTCAAGAATCGCTAGACAAATCTTTTAAACGTATTGGTATTTTCGTGGACCTAAGAAAGGCTTTTGACAGTGTCTTACATAATAAACTAATATTAAAATTAAAATCTGTTGGTATAAAAGGTACAGCTCTAAGCTGGTTTCAAAGTTATCTACATGAAAGACAACAATGTGTAAAAATTAATGAAACTCTAAGTCAACCCCTAACCAGCGACTTCGGTATACCCCAGGGGACAGTTTTAGGCCCATTGCTATTTATAATTTACGTTAACGACATCTTCAACCTAAAACTGAATGGAAAAATAATATCATACGCTGACGATACTGCGATCATCACGAAAGGAAGCGACTGGGACACAGTTAATACACAAGCGAACAATGACATAAATACGCTAAAATTATGATTTGACAACAACTTACTGTCCTTAAATTCCGACAAAACTAACTTTATTCCTTTTTCAATAAAAAAACTGGCAATCCCTTCAAATTTACAAATTATTGTACATGACACCAACTGAAAAAAAACTAATTACAATGACAAATGCTCAACCCTAGAATCTAAAAGAGAACTAAAATACATTGGTGTAATAATAGACCAACACCTAAAATGGCACAGCCACATTAGCGAGTTGGTCAAAAGAATAAGGAAATGCATATATATGTTCATAAGATTGCGTAACATACTAACCATAGATAATTTAAAAATGGTTTATTACGCTTCTGTCCATGCACTCCTCCAATATGGAATCATTGGATGGGGAGGGGCGTATAATAAAATCATAAACACAGTGAAAGTAATCCAAAGATCAATTATAAAAGTAATATTAAAAGAAAGAAAAACCTTCTCTACACAATTACTTTTCTCTAAATTCCACGTTCCAAAATTAGAGAATGTTTACAAAAAAACGTCAATTATACAACTAATTAAAGAAAACATAACTGCTAAATTTGAAAAAAACACATCATTAATATTCAAAAATAATTTTAAAATCCCAAAATATAATACCAAACTGTGTCAATAAAACTACATATACTTGGGCATAAAAAACTTCAAAACCTACAGATATTAAGAAAATCGATGACTTACAACAATTAAAGAAAAAAATAAACCAACACTTTAGATCGATACAATTTGACAATGCATAACAAGACATATAGCTAAGGAACAAATAAGCCAAATCCAAAATAAACTAATAAAGTGTAAGCCCCTCACCAAGCACATGAGCAAGTCTCATTTTTGGAGAGGCAAAGCAATAAAATAAAATGTATTATAATAGACAAATGTATTATGATTTAAATGTAGTTTTAATATTAAATAAAATAATAAAAAAAATAAAAATAAAAAATGGTTTTTAAAATTATGCCAATTACTAATTTTCCACTGAATATAGCAATTTAACTTACTTTAACAACGAGTAGATAGGCTGGAGGGGAATGTGGGATGGGAGTAGAAGGGAAGATATAATGTACGAATTCATTTGTATTTAAAAGGGTTTGACTTCAATTTAACACATTTTTTATAATCTAAAATATGATAGAGACCTAAAAGATATATGGGTAATATTTTACATAATAGTAGTCTATACGAGAATAAATACATTTCATTGCCTTGAAAGGAAGATCTGGCTAAGGGACCAATTTAATTTTAAGGATAGCCCTTAGTGTCCCATTTAAAATGTGGGATTTTTGTGGGGGTGGCTGAGCGTGGGTGGGTGTGGGTGACGAAAATGTGCATTCTAGCACTATGGTTATGGGAAGGCCGCAAATACTTCATATTGCTTCAGAATGGGCCCGCCGACTATGTCGGTAAGTTTAGAAGCTTCCGGAAAAATCCGCTCTAGAAAGTTCTGGAAGGAGAACATTCTAGAAAATTCCAAAAAAATTTATAAGGTTCCAAACTAAGTGGAGAAGTGTGCCGGTGAGTCAAGAATGTTTCAGAATGTCCATTAAAGCTCTAGAAAGTTCTGGAAGGAGAAAGTTCTAGAAGATTCCCGAAAATTCTATAAGGCTCCTAACTGAGAGGTGAGTCGAGAAGGTTCCAGAACGTTTGATAAAGGTCTATGAAATTCTGGTGGCAGAGTATGTCTGTGATTCTATAAGGTTCCAGACTGTTCGATAAAGTTCAAGAATGTTCTGGATCGAGAACGTTCTAGAAGATTCACGAAAGTTCTATAACGTCCAAACAGTATGGCGGAGTGTGTCTGTGAGTCTAGAAGGTCCCAGAATATTCGATAAAGCTCTAGAAAATTCTGGAAGAAGAACATTCTAGAAGACTATTAAAAGTTCTACATATTAGGTTCCTAAGTGAGTAGCGGAGTGTGTCGGTGTGTCCAGAAGATTCCAGAACGTTCATGAAGATTTTCGAATGCTTTAAAAGTTTATGGAAGCAGAAAGTTGGACATTCTATAAGGTTCCAAACTGAATGGCGGAGTGTGCCGGTGAGTCTAGATGATTCTGGAATGTTCGATAATGCTTTAGAAAATTCTGTAATGAAAAGGTTCTAGAAGATTCCCGAAAGTTTTATAAGGTCACAAACTGAGTGGCAAGATGTGTCAGTGAGTCTAGAATAGAAAGTTCATGATGTTTCTCGATTTTTTTAGAAGGTTCTGGAAAAGTTCGAGAAGGTTCTATAAGGTTCCAAACTGACTGGCGGAGTGTGTCGGTGAGTCTAGAAGATTTCAGAACGTTCGATAAAGCTGTAGAAAGTTCTGGAAGGAAAACGTTCTAGAAAATTAATGAAAGTTCTATAAGGTTCCAGACAAAGTGACGGAGTGTATCTATGACTTTATAAGGTTCCAGAACATTTGATAAAATTCTAGAATGTTCTGGAAGGAGAACGTTGTAGAAGATTCTTTATTCTTCTAAAGAATGTTCTCTTACCTTCCAAACAGTGTGGCGGAGAGTGACTGTGAGTCTAAAAGGTTCCAGAACGTTCATGAAGGTTCTCGAATGCTTTAGAAGATTCAAGAAAAATAAAGTTCAATAAGGTTCTCTAAAAGGCTCCAAACAGAGTGGCGGCGTGTGTCGGTGAACCTAGAAGGTTCTAAAACGTTCAATTAAGTTCTCGAATGTTCTGGAAGATTGGCTGTAGAAGATTCCCGAAAGATCTCTAACGTTCCAAACAGTGTGGCGGAGTGTGTCTGTGAGTCTAGAAGGTTCCAGAATGTTCGGTAAAGCTCTAAAAATTGCTGGAAAGAGAACGTTCTAGAAGATTCCTAAAAGTTCTATAAGGTTCCAAACTGAGTGGCGGAGAATGTCAGTGAGACTAGAACGTTCCAGAATGTTTCATTAAGGTTCTAGAATGCTTTAGAAAGTTTTGGAAGGAGAAAGTTTAAAATGGTTTACTAAGGTTCCAAACCGAGTGGCTGAGTTCATCGGTGAGTCTAGAAGTTTCCAGAAGATTAAGAGAAGGTTACAGAATGCTCTAGAAAGTTCTGGATGGAGAAAGTTTCAGAAAGTTCTATAAGGTTCCAAACTGAGTTGCAGAATGTGTCAGTGAGTTTTAAAGGTTCTGGAAAATTCTAGGGGGTTCGAGAATGCTCTTAAAAGTTCTGGAAGGAGAAAGTTCTACAAACTATCAGAAAGATCTATAAGGTTCCAAACTGAGTGGGGGAGTGCATCGGTGGGTCTAGAGGTTCCAGAAAGAATTATAATGCTTAAGAAGGTTCTGGTAAAGGAAAGTTCTAGAAGATTCCAGGAAGTTCTATAAGATGTCGGAATGCTCTAGAAAGTTTTGGAAAGTTCTCTCAAAAGTGTTGTGATTATGCGCTAAAATATCTGTTGATATTTTGGCAAAGCGAAAACGGTCCAGCAAGGCAATCCAGTCACAGGTGCCGAAACCAGCAAAAAAGAGACGTCAACACAATTCTATGCTTCCCGAATTATGGTCCCGAGCGAAGCCGGGCCAACCAGCTAGTAATATCTATAAAATGGGGTAAATAAAAACACATTTCCACTTTCGTATCCATGCCAAGATGTGAGTTAAATACTTTTTATTGTATATTTTTTGGCTTTAAATATTGATTCATGTTGTAATGAACATGAAAACAAATAAATGTTGCTGTTTTTAGAGATATAAGTAAATTTATGATAAAATTGTATTTTCCCCATCGATTTTGTGAATAGAAACACGTAATGATGTGACTGGAAATACGTTATTGGGTTAAATGGAAACAGTTATCAGTGAAAACAATTCAAGATTACGTTGTTTTGTTGATTTATTGTAATTGAGAACTTGCAAATACTCTGTATAAATGAATAAATAAATTTATAAATATACACAATTTAATTAAAAATGGTGTAAATGTAAATTCACAATAATACTTTTTATTACACTTTTTATTTACATTCACCCCAATCATTTTGAAAATGTCACAGATTAATAATAAATATTGTATAATGCTTATTAATGACAAATAAAAGCTTACTATTTAAAAAATTCAGTGAGATTGCTTAGGTTGTAATTTAAATTATCCCGCATTTTATGTGATAAAGAAATAAGTTTCGACTCTATACAAAAATGCAGACTTCTGTAACTGATCTTTAACTCGCAGTATTTCAAACTGTAAGGAACTTTATGTAATATCGAATGATGCAAAATAAAACATATGAAAGTAATTCAACTTTTCTTAAGTAGTGTACGATGGCTTTAAAGTTTTTACCGAGAATTATTTCTATTCATTGGTACGTATTTACGGTACCCGGATATCTGGAAAATATTCTAAAAAGAGCTTGGTTCACTATCACACAGATGTCTCAAGAATATTTACAAAACAAACTTGGCTATAATTTATCAGTCATCCATGTTATAATTACCGCAACACAGTTGGCTGAATAATATTACAAAAAACTTATCTTATTATCAAACAGATGTCTTGAAAATATTTCAATTTAATCAAACTTTTATTGATCTTTTTTAAACAGAACCAACACTTGAGTTTTGATATTTATTGCGCCTCGATGCCCCAGGATGATGAAAATCTAATCAAAAACCTACATTATTCTTTATCTTTAGATTGCAAAATTCAATATCGTTGAAGGATCATTTGGCGGTCATTTGCTGGTGCAACATTTTAATTTAAAGTATTTTTTTATATAAAATTTAAACTACACACAAAATATTTCAGTTATTGATCACAACATATAGTTTTAAGTCAGTTTTTAATTACACCTGATGATGAGAGGGACTACTCTCTTGAATCTTTAGTAGTGATAAATATAACTCAAATATTTTGTGTGATACAAAGAATATATGCGAAATCATTATTTTTTTTAAATTATGCTAGCAACAGGATGTTGGAAAACAAAACAGAGGAAATAAAAAATTTGAAAAATGACAAAATGACAGGGAAATTATTGGAATTATTTTTAGGAGAAGAGTGGCAGAAAAATTTACTTGGTCATTAATAATATGTCAGTTCTCGCGGTCACACCGATGTCTCCTAGCTAGGAGAAAAAAATTGGGAGAGCCTTCTTCATTCAATTTAGAATAGAAAATATTCTTTACACTTCGGGTGAAATGTCGATAGTTGCAGAGATACGCAACAAACAGCAACTTATATGGAATATTCAAAATTCACTTTAATACAAGTCAAATAAAATTACAAAAATCTTACATTTTTTTACAATCATTTTATTCGTCTTGTACCAAAGCGAATCAATTTTCTATATTCTTTACTTTAATGACAGTCTATACTCGTTCATAAAGATTCGGAATAATTTTCTTGTAAATACGAGTACATTTATCACGCAGAGTTTATCACATTAATATTCATTTCGTATGATTGTTTTATAATATATAACAGACATTAAATATCAAAAATATACTTGCCTGTAGAAATAATAAAATTCAAGTAAGAAAATGTGCATACCAATATCTTTCTTCTGGAACTGCCTTAAATTTCAAACAATGTAAAGGTATATAATATTTCTATCCATATAATTTATAAATTTTTTTAAAAATAATTTGTACAACTCCATTTTTTGAGTTTTTGGAACGATTACGGAATTGATAATTTTTAGAAACATTCTGCAATATATCAAATGTCCTGGAAAACATGACGACCCTTCAATTATCGCCAGAGAAGTAGGACATTATACAGAATAAAATATAAGATGTGTATCTGCGGTCTTTGGACAACTTATGATAAGGGTGCTGTTCCGGACAGGAACACGCAAAAGATAGTTTGGTTCCACGTGCCCAAAACTCGAAGAAACGCACCGAAAGTTTCAGATGGCAAAGTCGTATAAAACCAATCTAGAAACGCCGGTGTAGTAGAGGTTGCCTTAAAAGGGCCAAAGAAGATCCAGTGAAAGTCCAAGTGGTCAGCAGGGTCGTTGTAGGTAGAGAGAAATGAAAGACTGGTAAAAGTGGTCCGATAGGCTCTTAAAGCACCTTCAGGTGTACTGAATTGCTCGCCGTTATGAAACTGTATAGAAAAATATATAGCCAAATTACAAAATCCCTTCCATAACTCCATCGTAAAACAATCAGCCAATCACAAAGCTTGCTTTGCCGATTTCAGCGCTCGTGCCATCTCTGAGTGAATTTTGGTACTAATCAGTCTGACGATTGGCTGCGGAGATCGGCAGAAAGCACTTTGCTCCGACATAAAAAATCGTAAAAATAGTTTCATCGTCTTTTTGAGACGTAAATCATGTAAATTTATACAAGACTAAACCTTGCTGATAATCTAACATAGTCTATGGGACCCGCAAGGTAGTATTAACAGAGTTATTACAAGTTATGTACCGAGTGCAATCAGCTAGTTACATTAAATTCAATAAAAAATAGTTCTTAAGTAGATACATGAATTTTTGTGTGATAATTATGAAGTATATTTTATAAGGCGTCTTTTGACTATAGTTTAATGAGTGAATAATTAATATTATGTCAATTATAAACAATTTTATCAAACAAAATTCCCCCTACGTTTCTGATGTAATTTGTAGTCGTAAATATATACTTTTTGTATAGATATTTACTGGAAGAATACAATAAAGAAAGTTTTAGTTTAATTGACTGCTGTAGCGGCCAATATTCGATTTTGACTGAAAGTCATCTTTTTCGGCACGGTATCGCTCGGCCGGTGGGGTCGATATTAGCGATTGCGCTTATGTTGAGCGTAAAAGGTCCATTTTAGGGCCACTATTTTTAATTCCCCTTTTTATGTTTTCTATGCGTTTCTTGACTTTTCTGAAAAGCGCATCGTCTATCGCTTTGCAAGCGATTTACTCTCTTTATTAAAAAATAAAAGATGTGAAAAATATCCATAAATATTACATTGTATATGTCAATATTTAAATCTATAATAATAAACATTATTCATAGAGTCCAAAAAATAGTGTGTCACATAAAGTCTTTTATTTCATATGTTTACATAAACATACACAACTGGCATGGTTTCGTGATGACGCCACCGTTCCACGGCGATCGTTTTGAATTTCTAATTCCTGTCCGAAACAGGTGCAAATGCAATTTTACAGCAGAAGAGCTTGAAATTGCCAAGTGTCTTTGTCATAGAAGTCAGGCATAAATGTTGGGCTTGTCAATTTAACATCATCTCAATACGAATGCTGCCACGTATCCACATATTGAGAGACAATTTCTATGAATTAAGCAGATAAATTTTAAATATGAAAATTAAAGAAGTTTCGCAGAAACGAAGCTATTTATATGAAAAACGTGTATGAAAGTCTTTTACACATTGGCCCAGGGCTTACAACCTTACGATGAAATTGGTGAACGTTGCAGTCTGTAGAGTGATCACTTAAGCCAGCTCACACTGGTTGAAAGCCTTAGGCCATCGTTTAAAAGATTTCCATTCACGTTTTCCATATAAACAGGTTCGTCTCTGTGAGAATTTTATAATTTATCTCAATTAAATAATAAATATTATAATAATTATATATCAAGTTGGAGCTGTTTCAAACTAAAAAAAAACGAAATATTTGAGATTTGAACAGTGCAGGATATGGAAGATGGAAATGGTCAAAATATTCATAATTTTCAAAGGAAAAATTTATAAAAACATTAATGTTATTCTAATTTATCGTGAACTCTTATTATAATGATAAGTGATCAGTGTAAATACAGCTCTGTTGATACGCAAAATCATCAAAAGATAAGCTAGATTATAATTTTGAAATAGAATTTGGATATTAATTAGTTAGAATAGCGTTAGAAAATTAGTTAGTTAGAATAGCGTTTTACTTGATAAAATTGCAGAGGATGTTTACGAGTGTCGAATTTTTAATGATTGTGCAATATGGTTTGTTCTAAAATTGTTTTGCTTCGAATACAAGAGCAGAATTATTGCCTCAATATTATTTGCAGGTCAGCATGGCATATGAATAAAAATGGTTATACTACCGCCATCTAGCGAACTCAAACATACCTGTAATTATAATTACCTTTCAATATATTGCTACGCCTTTTTAATAATACATGTTGCATTTTATAATGATTGTCAGACGTACGTATTTAGGGGGAAGGGTTTGTTCAGGGGTAGTTAACCTTCGGTCTTCCGTAATCGCGATAGTTATTTATATGACATTGTTTTATTTATTCATTCGATATTAGATAGTTGAAATATTTCTTTTCAACAATTTTCATTATCGTGGGTCGTTTGCATTCTAGCTCGAACGTGGCGATAATGTGAACATACTATGGTGTCTGGGATTTTGTGTGTAATGTTTATGTCTGCATGTGATGTCACTGTACGGCGTAGAGGAACTAGATTGAAGGGGTTAATGTCCTGCATGTGCTCGGCGTAGAGGGAGTAGTCTTTTTGTTTCTAGGATCTAATACAGTTTTACAGGTATATATATTTTAATATATATACCTTGTATATATATTAAAATATATATACAAGGAAAACACTATTTTGGGAATCATTAGCTGGAAGACAGTTATTGAAGCACACAAACACACAAGGAGGACGTTATGTTAAATACATGACTGGAAAGCTGTTATTGGAAAACACATACAAGGAGAACATCATTTGGAGGAGTTACTAGAGGATATGGACAGTTTGCAGAGACCTTCAACTTCTCTCGACATTTTACTATTACTATTCTTTCGCCTTTTTGTATTACCGTGGATGAACTAGACTAAAGGGGTTTATGTCCTGCATGTGCTCGGCGTAGAGGGAATAGTCTTCTTGTTTCTAGGATCTAATACAGTTTTACAGGTGCTGGTATTAAAATATATATACAAGGAAAACACTATTTTGGGAATCATTTACTGAATGACAGTTATTTTAGTACACCCACACATAAGGATGACGTTATTTTAAATACATGACTGGAAAGCTGTTATTGGAAAACACATACAAGGAGAACATTATTTGAAGGCGTTACTAGAGGATATGGACAGTTCGCAGAGAACTTCAACTTCTGTCAGCTAAGGACCTTTTACTTTTACTATTCTTCTTGTCATTTGTTGAACGTCGTGCTTGTATGCAAATCTTAAACATATTTAAAATTACTAATGAAAAGAATCTAAACATTGTAAGATTTGCTAATGGAAGGAGGGAGTTCGGAATTCATTGACGCTGTGATGATCGATACGTTGTGACACGCCAGGTGGGCGTACCACATGGGCAGCCTAACGCAACCATCCTTTTAAAGAGGCTACGGTCAAGAATTGCGCTTGTTTCCTATAGCTCGGCGTCGAGAACTCACCCGTAACACACTGGTGGGAAGCATCTCAGCGATTGATCGTCGCGGGGCCATTGATTTTGTACCTCCTTGTTCTGAATGCGGGAGTGACAGCTGTTTCTCTATCACGTATACTCTAGTCTATACTGTACTTATACCTTTTCACCACCCATCACCAATTTGATTGCCGTATCTGACAGAATTGATTATGAAAGAGGGGAGATCGGGATTCTTTCGCATTGTAGCGGTCAATGTGTCGTGACGCGCCAGGTGGGCGTACCACATGGGCAGCCTAACGCAACCATCCTTTTAAAAAGGCTACGGTCAAGAATTGCGGCTGTTTCCTATAACTCGGCGTCGAGAAATCACCCGTAATACACTGGTGGGAAGAATCTCGGTGCTTGGCCGTCCTCAGTGTCATCGAATCCAGATCTCCATGATTAAATCTTGAATAGAAGTTGATTTATTTGAACGAGTATCCTGATCGGGAATGCAAGTTGCCACCTCACCCTGATACATCATTCACCATCTTTACTATACTGCTATATACCAGGTGCCTTTCGGAGCCCTTCTCCTCTGGCACAGGACATACATATCAGGAACCACACAATTAACCATAAAAATCACTACGGAAAACTATCTCTTTAATTTCTCTAGTCAATTAAACTACACCGTGGAATCAATCATATCAACTATAATTGGCGATGCTAACATGGCTCTGTCTGACGCACTCAGGGATGAGTCTTTTCCAGTCACCCAGTTAGTTCATTCAGCCTTTTTATCAGCAGAAAATATCATAATAATCCGGCCCATGTAGCCGCAACGTGGGATCCTCATCATTATACACCAGTCAATTTGATTGCCCCGCGGGACAATATACAAACCTTAATATCAGACGCGGGATTTTCTTCCTGATATGTTTGTCGCCATGAGGACGAGGACGCTGAATGGATCCCAGCAGAGGCAACAGAGTCTCGGGTTGGTTTTGGTCTGCAGCTTAGTGTGGGAGGTTATGTCTAAACAGAGGTTAACCACCGGATGCGGCGATGCTCTGGAGCCGTGGGGGGGGGGGCATCTAGGATCCACGCTCAAACAGAAGTGGTTAGACACTTCTTAAATTTTACTTACAAAACTGCATCTTCCATTCCCTTAGAATCTCGGGCTGTGATAATGTCAGACAAAGCTTACCCCGAGCCTCTGGGTGCGCCTTAGTTGTTATAAATATGTTTATCTTCTCCCACTATGTACTATGAATAGATTGAGCAGATCGGACAACGTGGGACGCGCTATCGGTAAGTTTCTTACTTGTGTCTTTGAATATAACGTATGCTATTATATCTTGTAAATCTGTCATAAATGGGTACCGCGTGTGGTTGTGCTAACACTGTTCTAAGCTGCTATTATGAGGTATTGATAATCAAGGTGGACGGAATCTTAAGCGCATGCCGTTAACTTGACAACGATTGTATTGTTTTATATTTCAGTATTTTAACCCCGGTGGTATTATAGTTATGACGGTACAATGTAAGGAAGTTTTGCTACTAGCGATTATTCCTCGGCTACGCCGCATATAATTGGCTTTTAGGCCGACTCAGGACGTGGACGATATCGGCTATCTCTCGTATAGGCGAAACTGTAGAATTCTAGAGCGGTTTCTAGAAGGGCCCAAAGTAATTTCGGAAATATGTTTTATGTCTCTGGCATTTCGTCTATAAGTGTTTGAAGTTGTTAATACGTGAATTTTGTGTCGATAACGGTTAGGCGTTCTATCATCTTTAGTAAATAAATCCGTTATGTTAATTACGAGTACGGATTTGTTATGTTCTTTTGTTATTTCCATAGTTAGGTAAGAATCCGTTCTATATTAGTCTAGTCGCGTTAATAAGAATACGAATCTCACCACATATCAAAAGAATTTTGGATAGCTACGAACACAACGGAGGGGGAATTTTTCTAACCACTAGATAGGATCACGACTGGCTAATTCTGTAAATATAAATCTAAACGAAAAAATAAATTATATTAGCTTTCATGTAAATATACTTCCGAAGTTCTAAGTTCGACTGAAGTTTTCATCTAGTAGCTTAAAGCATAAAGCGTGTGCTTAAAAGTCACAAAAGTCGTAATAAAGTTCCATTCGGTAGCTTAAAGTCTCAAGCTCTGGGCTTTTCGTAAAACTTATATATATATATCTAATATATATTATATATATATATTAATATATATTACTAAACTTTATAGTTAGGTAGGTTCACAGATTACGTTACAGGCTGACGATGGTGATGTACATGTTGCTGGTTGTGATCAGTGTGCACTTCATACAAACAAAAATGTTTATAACCCTAAGGGCAAATACAGTGCATTACTTAAGATTCTGGGAAATGAAAATTAATTAAATAATTTGATAAAATAATACACATTTTATCTAATCAAATACGTCGAACCAGAGCGATTGCGTTCTACAAAATTATATTTTAATAATTGTTATCTCGTGAAGATATTACATAATTCTAGCAGTTGTCATACGACTTAATCTCGCAATTTTCTGTCGATGCTTCTATTTAAAACAAATTTGTTTGCATGTGCGCAAACAATTTTTATATTTTTAAACGATTTTATTAAATTTCACTTTTTCTATTCGCTAGGAATCTTGAAGTTTATAATTTTAATAATTTTTATAAATCTTATAATTTGACCCACTTAATGACCAATAATCCGCTCTCGAATTTCGCAGAGAGACATATTCCTGATGACAGTACAAATAATCATTGATTTATCTATCTCAGTTCAATTAATTATTTAAAATATTATAAAAAAATTCGATACATTCTTCAAGTTTGTGTTTACTGGGGTATTATGCCGTGTTGTTACGACCTTACGGGCCGACGTTTCGGATCCCATTGCAGGGTCCATCATCAGGGCTGATGTGTTACACATCACATCAGCCCATACACATCAGCCCTGATGATGGACCCTGCAATGGGATCCGAAACGTCGGCCCGTAAGGTCGTAACAACACGGCATAATACCCCAGTAAACACAAACTTGAAGATTCTGAGTGGCCGTGAAAACCTAAGAACATTCTTAATTCGATACATTTTTGTATGCGACATCGTACATGCCGGTGACATCTGTCTATTCGTGTTGTTTTAAAAGCAACTTGTTTAATGTCGTGCGAAATTTCTGAATTTAGAAATGGCATATACAAGGTGTACCGGGGCCACTCAATCCATTGTGAGGGATTATAAATGAGCTAAAAATCAGATTTAATGACCTGACCTGAAATATGTTCTGAAATATCCAAAAAGACTAACTAAACTAGTAACTTGATTGATTATGAAAAATCATTCGCTTCAATACAAGTCAAATAAAATGATTAACCCTCGCAAAACTAAACTATTTTCAGTTTCTGTAAGGTTTTCATAATTTTATTTGAGTATTGAAATGAATTTTTGATATAAGTTACTATAATGATAGGTCAACTTATCGCAATATTGAAATACTGAAAAAAGAATGCAAACTTTGTTATTGCATATCTTCATAATTATTGATAATATTATGTCATGGTTACTTGAAAATTTTCGACCTATAATTGAGGAAGGAATCCACCTTTAAAGTAATGTGAACTAGCTCCATTAACCCTGTATAAGTTTTGAGGTTAGCCTTGCAATTTTTGTCAACTCATCCATCTCATGTCTGAATGTGTTGTCTGGAGGCAGATCGATAGAGTTATTAGATTCCCTCCAGCAGGGGGCGGGGCGGGCAGAGCAGCCTGGCAGCGCAGCCGAGCAGACGGTGTGAGGAGTCAGCTGCCATTCCGGGGCGACTCCTCCTCAAGGACGACGAAGATTGGAAACGGTTAAGCGAAAGCAATTAATTTAGTGTTTTTCAGCTAAGGAAGGTTAGATGTTATCACAAGATTAAATATGCCGAAGAATTGAAAGTAGAAATAAATCTTATATTAAATATTATATATAAAAAATTACTGAGAGAGAAAAAATATTCAAGCAGCCACAGTACTGTGATCGCAGTATATGCACATGTCAACGAACTCAGAAGCGTGGGGCGCTTTATCTCCGCCCCCAACAATCGCTTGCAGCCTCACTTTGCATGTAGCATTCTTCCTTCGTGGGAGCAAAAAGAAAAGGCCCTTGATTTTATTGATAAACGCATATAAAGTACTTTTGTACTCGTATTCTGTAGTCAGATTATCAGCAGATGGGCGAAAATTGTTTTATTAATTCGTGAATTAGTATTTCCTTATCGCCTGCATAAACGTGGTTGGGTCCCACAGCCCGCCAGCATGCGCACACATGAACCAGCGCCAATTTCTGGTACACGACCTGGTGCCACGGCGGGTTCCAATACGTTAGACTTACTAAAATAAAAACAACACGAGCTTGTACATTTTAAAACAGTCATCAAAAAGTCAAACTAAATACTCTTAAAAATATTAAATATTTTATTTAGTTTGACTTTTTGATGATTGTTTGATAATAATTGCGAATAAGACGCATTTTAATGCAAGAAGACGTTTTTACTGATAGGGTTATAGCACCACCTCGAGACAACAAAAGTACATTTCAATTAAATGTGTTCGTTTGTCGTAACTATGGCACATATAACATTCATTTTGTATGGAAAAAAATTTGGTTTAGATAATGTATTTGATCGAAAATTTTCGTTTATCAATAAAATATTAGTCTCTTAAAATTCCGTCTTATCTTATCTGCTCCACTCCTAAGATATACAATTTCAATAACAACAGCGTAACAGGTACTCGCTTTGGAGATCGCAATCTCTGTAGCGTTCTTATATTATTGATGAAATATTTATTTTTATCATAAACACCTAATGTTTTGATAATTTTTATATGTATTCTAGACTTATTACACTTTTTATTACTTAGAAGTATATTAAACACGACCGTTGAGTATTTTTAATCGATTTGGTGTCGATTTTATTGTAATAACATATTTTCCTTATTTTCTTAAATTCTTAATGAAAATATACGACATGAACACATGTCATGTCAGCAAAAAAATATTTTACTGTACTTCATACCCTAAGCAGGCTTAAGACTCTCTCCCGATTCACTATATATTTATATATATATATATAACAATGACGCACTACCTACTTCGTCCCCTGCTTGAGTGTGCTGAAGTGTGTTATCTGGATGCCACTGAAGAGCATCCCATCAAACTGGAACGCCTTCAAAACGTTGCTACGGCACTGGCGGATAGAGCGCCAGTCCACCCATACTTGCCGTGCATCCACCAGCTAATTCAGACGGTCACGAGACTTCTCAGGCATGGTGCGTGCTTCTCATGGAGTTCCAGGTGCTGGTCATTGCTGGAGGGTGTGTCGGTGTGTGTGTGTGTGTGTGTAGTGTAAGTGTAGATACCTGACCACTCCGGAAGGAATTACAAAATCAAAGACGGTCATCTATGAAAGAACAGCATTATAATTCATGAACTTGACTTAATAAAAGTATAGACTATTACAAATTTAATACAAAACAAGAGAGGCGCGTGCCCCTAGGCATCGCGGCCGACGGGCCGTGTAGGAATTGAATTATAAATAAAAAACTTATGAAATCATTTCATACAAGGGAAAAACATAAAAAATGGGTTAAGAAAGAAAATAACTAGCTCTGGCGAATGGCCCTGGTAACGCCGGCGCCAGGCGGGATCTTAAAACAAAATATAGTCTTCGCCTGAAAGGCGACGAACAATTTACAACCAGACACTGATTCTATTCTGGGTTATTAACATTAAAGTTCGTCCGGGATGCAGCACAGCATGATAACATATGGCGCAGGTCACGACACGCGATTAATTATTTACCCCCTTTTTGCGATGTGGTAGTCAACAGGATGGGGTCCGGCAGCGATGGCAACCCAATCTGCCTGGATCCTCTCCCTCGGCGATGCTCAAACGTGGCTAACGGGACCCAATGGCGGTCTCAGCGGCGTTGGACCGGCAGCATCCCGGCAACCCTGTGGTCCGCCGACGCGCCCCAAGACGCCGCTTCATCTCAGGCATCGATACCAGCACGCATACGGCCTGCTCAGGCCGTCACGCGGGCAGAAAAAAAGGACGCTTCTACGGGCCCTAAAAAGATTTATATTAGACAACCGAACAAAATACAAAGACCACGGACGATTATTGCTGTATCGCATCACCTTGAATCTCGATAAAAACTTACCAAGGTCGCCATTTCGCGAACCCCTTGGGCCCGTATTTGGAGCGGTGACCTCGCGGGCTGTCACCTCTAGATTTTCTATTCCAATGGCGCCTCAAGGAAAAAACAACTGGTAGCCCTGCGCGCGCGCCGCCAACCGCGCAAATCGAACGAAGCTATTTTTATTTGCCAAATTTAGGGCTGTTGAGAGCACTCGTATTCGGTTACATCTCATCACCCCCTCTGCCGAGTAAAATATTTATTTTTTATTTTTTAAACTACCGATTTACTCACACCCCAAAGGAAACCAAGCGATGCTACATGAAAGATTAAAAGAAAAAATAAATATTCCGAGCGATACGGCAATATTCGTCATCATCGTGGTCGACTAGCATAACAATGACCACATCTAAAATTAAACACGATAAAGCAACAAAATTCAGGAGGCACAATTCTCCCAAACACAGAAACATAATACGCTCCTCGCTGTACAATAGAAAGAGAAATAGCAAGGAATACATTACCACGATACAAGAGTATCGACACAACACGATAGAGATCAAGGAGGATAGTCGGGCGATGAGATCACAGTGATCACGACGTCTGAAAACATAAAATATAAGATATTATTATTACACCCGAGGTTCCGCACCTCACTAAATGACCGCTAACAAATTCACCCCACACAACCACGAAGATACAATTTAACTGAACACCACGAATAACACGCTACGAGATCGAACCACAAAATAACACCTGAAAATTAGAATTATACCGAAAAGCCCAGTTCACTACGATCGTTTCGAGCCGATGACGATCCCCGTCTTCACGATAACCTTCTGCTTTCCAACCCTCGTAGACGTATTCTAACAATTCACGATCCATCATACTCGTGAATCTAATGTACACTTACCCGGCATAAGACGAAAAATTAGCATTCTGTCCTCGACCAAGGTCGCGCACAAATCGCACACTGACTGCACCTCGCACTATTTCAGTATCAAAACTCACACACTGATCGAACCCACACTTCCACTTCAAAAATCTTACTCTGTTTCACGAAGCGGAGTTATAAACCACCACAAAAATGCAAACGTTTTCGGCAACACTTACAGTCTGCATCCCCAATTAATTGACTGACTTAACTCGATTATGCTCAGCAACCCTCTCAAAACGAATTCAATTAAAACCCCCACAACAAAATTCAAAATCTTTCGACGACTCGCATATAATCCGCTCACAAAAGTAAACAACCGACCGAGTTCGAATATATTCGTCAACACACAAATCGATAGTCAGTCATAACCCCCACAAACATCAACCGCATCACATGCCAAATTATAACATTTATTTTAGTACTATTATCGTATAGAACAACACTCGATGAACTACACTTAAAAAAATCTTACCATTAATTACAATGAATGAGGATCTAAATCCACCTCGCGCTATGTTACGCTAACACTAACCTTACGCAGAAATAATATTATGTAATTGACCACCCCTGAACACGGATTCCCAGGAAGTATACCAGGTAATCCCCAATAATCCGAGTGCGCCGCAAGCCGCGCGGGCGATCTGCATACAAGCATTCATTATAACTCAAAATAATAAACAATTAACGCCAAAATCCACATCTGTTTCATACATTATGCTTCGTTTAATGGCACGCAAAACCGAGCTGAAAACGTAAATTTAAGCTTGACTCTAATCGATTCGAACTATACGTATGCCATCGACTACCAGGCAGTACGAAGTTGCGAACCTACAAAATTAAAGATTGGATTACGTCATGTGAGACGGCGTGAGCTTACGTCACACAGACATCCAACCGGTGTTTTTCTTCCGCAGAATGGTTATGAGATCTTTTACGACAGCCGTAAATCCTGTCGAAATTTATATGTGTCGATTGACACCGACCGCAGAACTAGATGCATGGATTTCTTTAGCCTCGCCCCAGGCCACGAGGGTTTTAACACAACAAATGATTCTAGTATGGTCGCACGCGCGAACACATTATTTATCATTAACCACCCTAATCTAATATAAAATATTATAGTGAATTATTTTCCACTTACTACGGAATTCCCATGAATTTGAGGCGGGATGGCGTTTTAGAAACCAAATAGTCGGGACAAGAAATGGTACCAATTTCCAGCACGACCATTGTGTTCGGGGCCTAGGAACCCCCTCACACACTAAGGATTGAAAAACGACATTTACACACCACAAGTTTTAACCTTACTCCCATATGCGAGCGACACTAGTGTCAATTAATACCCCACAAAATATTTTTTTCTCTACGACAGCTAGTATCAACCCCAGAACGCTATTAATAATACAACACATGTCGCTGGGCCGCCATAAAAATCTTACATGAAAATTTGTGACACAATTAAAATTCACCAGATAACAATCATGTCATCTAAGCACCACCACATATCAATATAAAAATTAAAATTCGCAAGACAACAATCATGTTAACCAGGCACCAGCACATATCAATATAAAAATAAAATTCACACAGCTAGCACGACTTGAAGATATCTCTTACATGGAAATTTCCGGCCGGCTTATTATTCATATCCGCCAAAGTATAAATGAGCGGAGACACCACTTTCATGATACGATTTAAGACGAATTTTGGAGTCAATTTATTTGAGAAGTACTCCCCGCCTCGACTTAAAACGAAATTTTTCGTATAAACCGTGTCACCCACCTCGAACGTTACATCCCTTTTCCCTTTGTTATGCTGTTTTTGCGTTCTCTTAAACGCAAGCAACGGGTTATTTTGCACATCCAAATAAATTTTCTTTAGATGACCCGGTTTCGACACGTAAATTTCTTTTTTTTTTTTATTTATTTATGGTTTTTGTGTTTAATTTGTAGAACTCCATATTTATTTTTAGCGAAATTTAAAATAAATTAAATTTTAATAAATAATATTATTAAGTTCTACGGGTTAAATATTTTAATGTGTTACAGCTGTTTCGGCTTGTAAGGCCATTATCAAACAGTGGATATACCACGTACAAACGACTTATTTATACAATTTTAAGTTACCCCTTCCCCTTTAGAGTAATTAGATATATGTGGTGAAGCCCTGTAGTAATGTACGTTTTTTCCCGGGCACTTATCATTAAAGGTGCCTCGGTTAACGTTATGCTTAATTATCAAAATTCCCCGTTTTCTGCAAGTGTTATTTATAAATATTATTTTTTTAATTTATGTCCTTGATTATTGGTTTTTTAAAAATATTTAGAAGTGGAGAGAAGATCATTTTTTGTTGATTATTTAAAAGTTTAATATTTGGATCCTTTTTATATTTATTTATTTCTAGTTGCTCAAGTAAATTCATCCTAAAACCTTTTGTTTCTATATGTAAAGGTTTTGGTTCGTTATCACCTTGCGGGACGTGGTTTTCATTTAATAAGTGGGCAGCAAATTTTGACTCTAAATTTTTATTTTTATAGCAGCGCATGTGTTCCGCGAATCTAGTTAAAAAAGACCTTCCCGTTTGTCCTATATATGTGGCATTGCAATCTATATGATTACACGTTAATTTGTATATGCCACTGTTTTCTAATTTCTATAAATCTAATAAAAGCAAAACACCTAAATTGAATTAAATTCCCGCAAGGTGATAACGAACCAAAACCTTTACATATAGAAACAAAAGGTTTTAGGATGAATTTACATGAGCAACTAGAAATAAATAAATATAAAAAGGATCCAAATATTAAACTTTTAAATAATCAACAAAAAATGATCTTCTCTCCACTTCTAAATATTTTTAAAAAACCAATAATCAAGGACATAAATTAAAATAATATTTATAAATAACACTTGCAGAAAACGGGGAATTTTGATAATTAAGCATAACGTTACCGAGGCGCACCTTTAATGATAAGTGCCCGGGAAAAAACGTACATTACTACAGGGCTTCATTCACCACATATATCTAATTACTCTAAAGGGGAAGGGGTAACTTAAAATTGTATAAATAAGTCGTTTGTACGTGGTATATCCACTGTTTGATAATGGCCTTACAAGCCGAAACAGCTGTAACACATTAAAATATTTAACCCGTAGAACTTAATAATATTATTTATTAAAATTTAATTTATTTTAAATTTCGCTAAAAATAAAAAATAAAAACGTAAATTTCCCTATCTTCCATTTCAACTGCATCATTCGCGGCATTGGTCTCACCGTAACGGATATGGATGTTTCCATCAACAACTTGTTCTCTACCGAACATCAAGAAAAACGGGTTGTATCCCGTGGCTAGACTTACAGTATTGTTTATCGCGGAACAGACCGAGGGCAGCACTTCGCACCACTTCCGCTGGTTATCTTCAACCAAGGCTGAGACGCACAGTAACAAAGTCCTATGGTAACGCTCTACTGGGTTTTCTTGAGCCACGTAACTAGCCGTATACGTTAAACGCGGTACCCCGTATTTATCTAAGAGAGCTTTAAAAACGTTGCTCTTAAATTGGACGCCGTTGTCCGCAAAAATTCTGTACGGCGTGCCGAACTGCAAAAACAAGTTCTCCAAGTGGCCTACAATTACGTCAGCTATCGCTCTCCTGAGCGGAAACAACCACAAGTACTTGGAGAATATATCCACCACGGTCAAAATATATGAAAAGCCCTTCATACTTTTAGGCAACGGGCCTACAATGGCTACCGATAGAGTATGAGCAGGTAGTCTCACTACGCGCGGGTTTTTCATTAGGCCCGTCTTGGAGACCTGAGAATATTTAAATCTACGGCACACGTCACACACACCCACATATCTCTTAATTGATTCGAACATACGCGGCCAGTAAAAGTACGCCTTTACCTTACCGTAGGTCTTGTGCACTCCCAGGTGCGCCGCGCTGTCTAGATCATGATTCTTACGGATGATTTCTTCTCTGTTCTCGCACGGGACAACTACTTTCCATTCGCTGTCCTCGTGGAGCTCATCGGTAGTTTTGGTGAACCGGTATAATTTACCATCTTTCATGGCAAAGTTTGGAAAACGCTGTGGTGTCAGCTGACATCCACTCACCATTTTATTGTACCATTCGTCTGCAATTGTCCCCGGAAAATCAAACAAAGCGTTTACGCGCGGCTCTACCGCATCCCAGTCAATCCTAGACAATGTTCAATATCGAAGGTATATTGTAAAAGGTATGACGACCAACGACTCAATCTACCCGTGTCTACTACGACAGTGTCGCTAGCCATTTTAGCGACTGATGATCTGTGACTACTTTAAAATGCGAGAGCTCAATGTAAGGACGGAAATGTCTGATCGTTTCTACTACCGCTAGGAGTTCGCGCTCCGTGATAGAATAGTTTTCCTCATATTTGGTCAGTGTCCTTGAATAATACGCAACCGCATGCACGTTGCCATCAATGTTCTGTGCTAGAACCGCGCAGATACCGATTCCGGAAGCGTCTGTATGAAGCTCAAACTGAAGGTCGAACCGAGCCGTAGCGAGGACCGGCGCCGAAATTAAAGCTTGTTTTAATTGATTAAAGGCAGCTTCCGCCTCATCGTCCCACTTAAAATTGCTCACCCTTTTACGGCTCCCCGTAAGCTTCATAAGAGGCGCTGACAACGACGCGAAATTTTTAATAAAACGCCTAAAATAAGAGCATAGGCCGATAAAAGCTTTGACATCCTTCGAACATCTGGGAATCGGAAATCTCTCGACACACATAATCTTTTGAGGGTCCGTCCTCAATCCATGCTCATCAACGACAAACCCCAAATATCTCAATTGTCGTTTACAAAACTCTGACTTGAATAAGTTAATAGTGAGATTCGCCTCCTTTAATATTTCTACAACGTCCTTCAATAATTTTATATGCGAGTCAAAGTCCTTTGACATCACTATGATATCGTCGATATACACGAAAATATTTCTGTCATATTTAGCCCCGAATAATCTGTCACAAACCCTCTGCATTATAGAACCCGCGTTTTTTGCACCGAAAGGCAGAACAGTGAACTCAAAAAGGCCTCTACCAGGTACTGCAAACGCTGTCTTTTCACAACTAACTCTAGCATCTTGTCCAATTCCGCTTCCAGGAGTCTCTGCTTCGGCGGCGACATCGGGTAGTACCGCTGCTTAATAGGCAGGCCCTCCGTCACAATGTCCGCCTTCAGGATATTCGTCCGCCCCAGTCCCTTTTCTTCGTAGGAGACGCTCTTGAATTCCTGAATCATGGCGTCCAGCCTTGACCGTTGCTCCATGGATAAGTCCGCCGGCGTTGATAGGGCTGAAATCATATGCAACTCCGGGTCGTTATCTGGCAAACAAGAAATATTTTTGAATAACTCAGGGGCCACATTAAAAGAAATCCAGAAATTAACGCCCAGTATCACATCGGGTTCCAGATTGTGCACCACGACAAACTTGGTAGAGTGCGTGGTGCCATCCACGGTTACAGGCAAATTCAAAGATCCAAGCGCCTGCCTCCGCGAGCCGTCGGCAGTCGCAACATTGATAGGTATTTCCAATAGTTTAAAGAAATTTGATAAGTAGTCATAATAAAATTTAGCGCTTATACAGGATATCGAAGCCCCCGAATCCAGTAAAGCCCGATACACATTTTGAATTATAATTTTTAAATAAGGACGCACATCCGAATTCTTAGAGAAGATGACCGGGGCGATTTTTTGTGCCTGGAGGAACAGCCTCACAAAATCTAAATGTTTTCTCCAAGCATCAGGGTCCGAGTTATCACGCCGGCCATTCACTCGTTTTTTTTTGAAGCGTTCTGAGACGGCTTCCATTCCCTCTTAGTGATTTTACATTTCGGGCACGCATTTCTATACACGCCCTGTGCGCCACACCCATAACAAAATACCGCTTTCTTGGAGGCGCAAGCGCGCTGAAGATGGCCTCGGGAGCCGCAGCGAAAGCAAATCTGAGGATTCGATGCCTCCAGCGCCGCGACCCGATTCACATTATTTGTTCTATTAAATTTACTTCCGAAATGAGCCGCCACATCACGCTTATCCGGCTCAGGACGAAAGCACTGCGACGCCACGTTCTCCGCTGCCATTCTTTCATACTTCCTCCCTTCACGTACTAACTTGTCCACGTCGCCTTCATCCACTACCGCAACTACTGGCATGAACTCTTTCTTTAACCCACGCACAATGAATTTATACAATTTCCGGTCATCCCAACGCGCCTCAAACTTAGAAGCAATGCTTCGCATTACATCCACGTAGTCACGAATAGTTTCAGAATGTTTCTGCATTCTCGCTCTTAGCTCCGACAATACCGAATCTTCACGTTCCACGTCGCCGAGTCTTTCTACCAGTGCCTTTTTCAAATCATCCCAAGTCTTAAAATGTAGCATTAACGGCCAATACCACGTGTACGCCGCATCCCGCAAAACGTCGACGAACGACCCCACCAGAAAACTCTCATCGATCCGCCTCGATAATTTAAAAGTTTCTATTTTGTCAATAAATTCGTAAACATCTGTCCGCCCGTCAAAACTTATCCCCAAAGGGGTTAAACCAGTCGAAATTCTCGTCATCGTTTCACTTTTTACCGCTACGGGGTCCTTCGCAATGGATGATAAATTCGGCGCATCCAGATAAGTCGTCGACGTTCGAGAGAATCGTGCAATTCCCGCTGGCGATAATGAACTATGTAAACGGTTATAATCTTCCTTCGCTTTTAACAATATCGTCTCATTTATAGCACGCGCTCGCTTTTCCATCTCGGCTAAATCGAAATTCACTGCATCGATTCCCAGTTCTAATAAACGCTCTCTCAGACCCTGCTCATTTTCGAATAATTCTACATTAACTCCTTCCATTTTATTAAATTGACACGAACACGCAAAAAATCGAACTATTTTTAAGCAATAACACCACAAACCCGCCAACAGTAATCGCGAAACGCAACAAAAACTCTAAATTGTGAACACGCAAAATAAATTCGCCCTACCGACCCGCACACAACGAATTATCTCCGACAAGAATTCTACCTCTAAAACACGCCCGCACGAAATAAAAACCTTTCCACCGCACGGCTCAATCTTTTTATTTCCTAAAAACAAATCTACACTACAATTAATCTCGCACAAAATTCCCGAAAACACTCAAACACTGCCAACTCTCCGCGATGGTCCAAAAATCTATCACTATTTTTACTACCGCTAGCGCGCGCCACAATCTTAATCTCCCGGTTAATTAATTCTCCTTCGATAATGTCGCTACCAACTAACTCTCCTGATTCCTCGATGCCTCGCCACGTACTCACAAAAAAAACTCTAACTCGAATAATATCACGCCCGTTCTTCATGGCCTCAATTAACGCGGGCAAAGGTAGAATAAAAAACAACAACTTTTTATTTTAAAAATACGTCAATATCACCTGGTTTCACTCGTCCACCGACGCACTCCAAGACGTGGCCTCTTCGTGGCCCTCGCCATCAGACGTCGCTAATCAACTGTGATGCCCACCATTCTTGATCTCTATTTACATCTCAGCTTAAAACAAATGCATACAATATTAGTTTATTACAATGCGACAAACTTCCTTTCCGCGGTGGTCAGGGGGCGCCACCCACTTTATGTGGTCGTCTCCAGCATGCACAAAGTGGGAGATTTCAACCACCACCAGGAACCCTGAGAGCAAACACCATGATTGCGCGGTTCTACGGGCTTATTCCGCGGCTCGCTGACACCTTGGGCGCCAAACTATGCTACGGCACTGGCGGATAGAGCGCCAGTCCACCCATACTTGCCGTGCATCCACCAGCTAATTCAGACGGTCACGAGACTTCTCAGGCATGGTGCGTGCTTCTCATGGAGTTCCAGGTGCTGGTCATTGCTGGAGGGTGTGTCGGTGTGTGTGTGTGTGTGTGTAGTGTAAGTGTAGATACTTGACCACTCCGGAAGGAATTACAAAATCAAAGACGGTCATTTATGAAAGAACAGCATTATAATTCATGACCTTGACTTAATAAAAGTATAGACTATTACAAATTTAATACAAAACAAGAGAGGCGCGTGCCCCTAGGCATCGCGGCCGACGGGCCGTGTAGGAATTGAATTATAAATAAAAAACTTATGAAATCATTTCATACAAGGGAAAAACATAAAAAATGGGTTAAGAAAGAAAATTACTAGCTCTGGCGAACGGCCCTGGTAACGCCGGCGCCAGGCGGGATCTTAAAACAAAATATAGTCTTCGCCTGAAAGGCGACGCACAATTTACAACCAGACACTGATTCTACTCTGGGTTATTAACATTAAAGTTCGTCCGGGATGCAGCACAGCATGATAACATATGGCGCAGGTCACGACACGCGATTAATTATGTACCCCCTTTTGCGATGTGGTAGTCAACAGGATGGGGTCCGGCAGCGATGGCAACCCAATCTGCCTGGATCCTCTCCCTCGGCGATGCTCAAACGTGGCTAACGGGACCCAATGGCGGTCTCAGCGGCGTTGGACCGGCAGCATCCCGGCAACCCTGTGGTCCGCCGACGCGCCCCAAGACGCCGCTTCATCTCAGGCATCGATACCAGCACGCATACGGCCTGCTCAGGCCGTCACGCGGGCAGAAAAAAAGGACGCTTCTACGGGCCCTAAAAAGATTTATATTAGACAACCGAACAAAATACAAAGACCACGGACGATTATTGCTGTATCGCATCACCTTGAATCTCGATAAAAACTTACCAAGGTCGCCATTTCGCGAACCCCTTGGGCCCGTATTTGGAGCGGTGACCTCGCGGGCTGTCACCTCTAGATTTTCTATTCCAATGGCGCCTCAAGGAAAAAACAACTGGTAGCCCTGCGCGAGCGCCGCCAACCGCGCAAATCGAAAGAAGCTATTTTTATTTGTCAAATTTAGGGCTGTTGAGAGCACTCGTATTCGGTTACATCTCAACGTTTCATCTCCAACATGTCCTCCAGTAGTGGACCTGCGAGGTGTAGTTAGTGCGGCGTGTTGAGCGAGGGGAATGTGGGGTGCGAGGGATTCATTAATACTAGCAGGAAGTGCACCTTGTGTGTGTATGGGAGTGTATATACAGTGACGCAATATCACATTTCTGCAATAATGACTTACACATCATTTGAAATGAAAACAGCTTCATCAATATTTTGTCGGATTGTAATTGAACTATATAAACATTTTTCACAGTAATAACGAACTGACTCAAATAGAATCAAGTAGCAGAAACATAACGCTTGGTAAATTGCATATCCCTGTAACACATACCACATCTACTCAGCATCATTTACATTTAGAGGTATGAAATGGTTCAACGAATCACCTGTTAAAATTAGAATTGCAAAAAATTATGAGGCTTTTTAGAAAAATATTAAAAAATAACCTCAGAGCTAATTACATTTTTATTTTGTTGCATATGTAATCTACTTACTTATTACCTAATTACCTTTTATTATACAATTCTTGACAATATTACTTTAATAATAGATAGTTATAAATTTTAATATTATTTATTCTGCAGACTGTCATATTAACATAAAATTTTCCATTATTTTTCTCTTTACAATATTCGTTTTTAAAATTTTTGATTATTATAACTTTATTTTACTGTTATGACATAATTACTGTATGATTATCGAATTTATTTTTCTTCTCATATTAAGAGGTACATAGTATGTACTACTTACTATTTTATTTAAAATATAATGACACTCCCCTCCTACTCACGAGTTATATTACTCTTGTAGAAGAGAAATTCCATTGTAAAAACTGTCACTATCTTTATTGTAAAAAAAAAATGTATTTTATCCATTAAATAAAAAAATAAAATATCGTACCTCCACGATGTCTGGATACTCTTAAAAAATACCACTTTATTTGTGTTCAAAGCGATATTCATATCATCACGCACACCAGCCATTGCAATTTGGAGTTCTGTTTGAGTTTATATAAGTTTTCATATTTTTTTTCTTTTATTTATTTATTTGTTTTAAGGAAAATTAACAGAATATTAACATGTAAACAAATATAAAATAATAGATATTAAAATTGTTCCAATTACAAATTTTCCACTTAATATAGTTATTTATTAGAACATATTTTAAATTAGTAGAAAATAATTTATTAGAATGTGGTAATTTATTAGAACAAGTGTGACGTAGTAAAATATTTTCATACTCATTTGAATTCACTCAAATACTAACCGGACACGGAGCGACTCTGTCGTATCTTCACAGATTTAAAATCAAGTATAGCCCAGCATGTCCATGCGACTCATCCACAGAACAAAATGTCCAGCATTTCATTCTAGAATGCCCTATCTTCACGGCAGAGAGATATAAAATGGAAAAGGTATGTCAAACGATGGACATCGAACTTAAGGATTTCCCCGAGATTCTTCAGGACGGTGTCCTTAGACAAAAATTTGTTGAATATGTTACGCATATAGTACGTAATTTCACTCAATGTAACAAGTAAATATTACCACCAATAATACTATAATAAAAACAAATTTATGTTCTTCTAAATAAAGAATTTTAAACAGCATAGCAGTTATTTTTTGTTCCAGCTGAGGTTTACCACGGTTCCCTCAGCCGTCAGACAAATGTCGGAACAGTATAGCACGCCCATGGCAACACTCCACAAAGAAACAATAAACACATACACAGAATAAATTATCACAAACAGCAAGCACATACAAATAAAGCCTAACACAAAACCTTGAAAAATAATATGCAAGGTGACAAAAGCAAACACTAAACAACATAAAAAAAATTTAAAAAAACCTTACCTACCTAACCTAACCTAACCTAGCCTAGCCTAGCCTAGGCTAGCCTAGCCTAGCCTAGTCTGACCTAACCTAACCTAACCGGAGAGGGCTAAGCACGTATCTAAAATTAATGAAAATTGCAAAGTTTCTCACGTTGGAATCTCAGTTGTCTGCTAGTCTGTCTATATAGTCTATATAGGGCTTAATATAGGGCTAAAAATATGCTTAATATAGGGCTTCACCACAAATATCTAATTACTCTAAAGGGGAAGGGGTAACTTAAATTTTTCATTTTCAAAATTTAAAATAAGAAAAAAAAAATTGAATTTAATTCATTTTTAATTTCATTAATAATAATTATTAAAATTTATTTTATATTCAATTTTTAATTTCGCTAAAAATAAATATGGAGTTCTACAAATTAAATACTAAAAGCATAAATAAATAAAATATCAATAATAAGTTATTATACCAAAAATTTCAAGCAAGATATTTTTATTCGGATTCATATTGAGTAGTCACCTTGAGGATTTCCCAATGGGACACCTACACCCTAGCAAACTCACGGAGCCATTCAAAGTTTCTTTCATTCCTAACAAGATCCGCGTTTGTGAGACGCCGACCAGTGTCATGTGACCCGAATATTCCAACACGCATATCGCGTCTAGCATCCATCTAACAAAATAAGGAAAAAGCCGATCACCTCGCACGTGTCGACATTTCTTCCATCCTTTGCCCGCAGGTCCATGGCGCAAATCTACTCGCCAACGAGCCCCGGGAACATTTTGGTCGGACGAATAAAATCTCGGCAAGACTCGTAGGGGACGATGTCCAAAAACCCCTTCAAAAGAACGTCAGACGTATTTTGCTCTAAAAAGTTAAACGTGTAACACAAAATATAAAAGTTGGTTAGGAAACAATCAGAAAGAACTAGAAGTCAGTCGAAATTACGAGAATATGAAAAAAGATTCTAGAACGTTGTGTTTAAATATGCGGCGCGGTACGCGCGGCATGGTAGTTTATTTTGACCATACATAAATAATATAATCAACCAGATAAATAAAGTACCATAGTACCCACTGCGTGCTGAATATTTCAAGTGAACAAATTGGTGCGATATAAAAGACGTGTATCAGTATTTCACAGATCAGTGGAAGATTCTCGAGTGACGATAATTGCGAATTATTGAATATTTATTTTATTTATTTGTGTATTCACTTTTTGTACTCCTACATATTAAAACAATGGCAAATTTATAGACAATTGGCAATTTCTTCTAACCAACCACACAATTAAGTAGAATTTTAATTGAAACAATTTTCCAGTATACAATGAAAAAACTAGCTCCATGATAACGAGACGTTTGGGAGATGGAAGCATTCAAAGGAGGGTAAAACTAAGTTTTGAGAAAATTAAATTACTTAAGTGTCTGTTTTGTACTGAATAGTCATATCCCAGAGAACGTAAAGTGTCCGTGCAAGAGCAGAGCTTCCGAATCAAAGCAAACATCACTTAATGATAAAGCAACATCTACATTTCTTATTTTCAATTTCCAGTACATCTGACATCTTTGTCACCTAGAAAACCGCAACACCAACATCTCGCAAGACGCCTGCTACAACCAACGACTTTTCCACATTGGCATTGGCAAAAACCTTCGATAGGTATGGAGTGTCAGACACTTCAGACAGACTTCAACAGTTCTGCACGACATCAAGACTGATGTTACAATTTAGATGAAAACAAGCTGCTCAAAGCATGATGACAGAAAACAAGGAGAATATTATGGCACAAGCAATTTTCAGTACTGTATTTTAATGATCGTAAACATACAACTCTTTCAAGTTCCAAATATAAATCATAAAGCCGCCGCTTACTATCATTTCACAAACTCTCAGCACATCATCACTGAACCACCAATAATGTCAATGTTTTCGTTCTATGCTGGTTATAATAACGTAAAAAATTTATTTGTATTGAAATCTAATATCTTTGTTCAAATCTGTTTCAAGATGGGGAATGGTCCCACTTAGTATTGCGTAAATCACTTCGACAGGTGTACAATATGAATTATCGTATCAATGTATAAGTCTAGATCATGATCATAGAAATTGTTTTGAAATTGTAAATATGCTGGATTTCTAAGAGGTAAAACATGGCTCTTCCGAGTTAACCAAATAACCATTTTTTAATTGGGAGAAAGCGGTATGTTACTTTGCGACACATTGCGCATCGTAATACGTGAGTGGGTAACGCGCTTGCCGTGTAATTCTATGTCTATACTAATATTATAAAGAGGAAAAATTTGATTGTGTGTTTGAATTTAATAGACTACGAAATTACTGGACCGATGTGAAAAATTCCTTCACATTTAGAATTCTACATTATTCCTGATGAACATAGGCTATAAAATATTTTCAAAAATGTTAGAAATCCGTATGAAAACTTCGATAATGTAACCCAACGTGTGAAAAAAATATTTTAAAAAAATCTTATGTCGCGTACGCTGCCAATATTGACAATAGAGCAAAATGACGTACAACAATTTTATAGAAGACATCAATATCTACAAAAAGTATGCGATACCATATGTCTTAACTATTACAGTTAGGTCACAAGATCCTTCATCGCTGTAATCGGTGACTCCGACGCAGGAAGAACACGCCCTTCACATCTACACCACATGCGCGGCCGAGTAAAGAGAAAATCATAACACCCCCGATTCCTTTGTTCTGAATAATTATATAAGCACGCGCCCGCAGAACAAACCATCTCACTTCCTTAGTGAACGGCTCGTATAGCAGAAGCCCTTGCCGTCAGACTTTCAACGTCATGCTTTCACTTGTAGCCTTTGTACCTACTGTATTCTTTATAACTTTTACTTTTGCCATTCAATAAATTCTGTTAAACCACCGTGACTTTACATCATCAACACCGCATCAACTCATCCTAAACCTGAGTGCTCATCCACCTTCACAGGACCATGCCAAGGTCGAAGGTGCGCTGGCCACCCTTATGGCGCCATAACGCAACACATTATATTCTATTGTATTTTAATGTATTTTTTGTATAATAATCTAGCATATTACATTTCTTTGTCTGCAGCTCGACTTACTTGATTAAAATAGTGAGCTCAGAGATCATTCGTCTTAAATACGACTTACCTACATGGTGCAGCATGTATGCAATCTTCATACTGGTCATTAAACTCATTTTATTTTGTTTTCCTAATGATTTATCATTAACTTTTCACATTTTATTTAGCTATTGTACTTTTTCTGTTGAAGAATTAATTTTATTTACGAGCGCACGTATTTTTGGTACGGTATTGTTTTACGGTATTGCTTTATGGTATTGCTTTACAGCGCAAATCAGCGTGTTTTATTGTATTTAAGTGGCTGATTATTTAAATACTTAACCCTGTGTCAACTTATTTGATTTAATTATACGATTGTTACAAATTTCAGCCTTTCTTTTGTAAAATCCTATCCCGTGTCTTTTATCTCATACATAGACAACATAAATTTAAAGATCTAGATGTGCAGCACTAATACCGTCTACAAATGAACTTGCGCCTGGGCATCGTGATTTACTGCCGAGTTAGTCGGTGGGGTACAACTGTGTGCGTGCGATTAGACGCTACCTTCAGTATCTGTCGAAAACGCGTCGCAGTGTTCCAATATATTATTTCCTCTACAAAAAATACCTATACATAACAACAAAATTATAATTTATGAGCAAAAATGTAATACGAACTGAAAACTACCTAACAATAATTTTACATTAATAACCCCACCTCCGAAACAAAATACCTTGGTGTGATCATTGATCAACACCTCAAGTGGAATAGAAACGTCACTGAACTAGTAAAAAGAATAAGGAAAGGTTTCTACATATTCGTTAGATTAAGAAATATTTTAAGTACAAAAATTATTAAAAAAATGTTTATTACGCCATTATTCACTCTCTACTCATATACGGTATTATCGGATGGGGAGGTTGTTATAAGAAAAATATAAACTCAGTAAAAATATCTCAAAGGATTATCATTAAAATAATACTGAAAAAAATCTACATTTCCAACAAAATATGTCTTTAAATTATTTCCAGTACCAAACGTAGATGATATTTTCAAGCAAATTTCCATACAGACAATATGTAAAGAAGAAAACCTTACAGAAAACCAGGAATATTTCAAACTTATGAGAAATGGAAATCAATTTATAATACCTAAATGTAAAACAATCCAAATGCAGCATCACTATATTTATAAAGTCATTAATTACTTTAATAACTTACCTATCGAGATACTATGCATCAGTAACCTCTCAGAGCAAATCAAAAAAATTAAAATTTTCCTAAAATCAAACTTAAATTCATAAATCATTTAAACCTATAGCTTTTTTCAAAATAACTCCTATACTTACATTATCAATTTACCTTTTTTACTGTATTAATAATAAATAACTTGTATATACTATGTACCTATATATTATAACAAGGAATAAGAACTGTGGCTCCCTCATCAGACTCAAGAGCTTCTCTTCACTGATGATGTCTACATGACTACCAAGTATTTTAAAAAAAAAAGTTTCATCTGATATGTTATATATAAGAACTGTATATGTACCATAAATTAAATAAACTAAAAAAATATATGATTATTTTTGATTTTTAAAACAATATAAAATATTTTAAAAAATAAGTTACTTTTATCTCGTAACAATACGCATCAAAAATATATCAGGGGTATGGGTTCGGAAGTGTGTGTTAAGGGCCAAGGAGGCTTATACCTTCAGTGCACACCTCGTACTTCAATTGTTATTACAACCTGTGATACACTCATACAAATTCTCTAATCTGGGATAATAACTAAAGGAGGCTGATTGAAAGAGAGATCTTACTTACAATGTTTACTTGAAGTGCAGTTGTGTACAATATTTATTTTAACATTATCAACTTAATTTTACGCGAATAAAATTACGATACTAGGTAGGTTGAGCGAGTCCGTAGGGGTCCCATCTGGATAGGTCTGTGCGGGGACGCGTATACGACGAGAATGCCGCTTCGGATTGCTGCTGTTGGATCCGTCTGTTTGGCGCGAAATGAATGCGCGTGCACTCTGTAGGTAGGGCTGTGCCAAGTAGTGCAGGACTGCCCCAGAGGTCCCTCCCCAGTCTCCAGACAGCACCTCTTCGAACTCCTCTGTCTCCCGTGAGTGACTGTAATGAAAAAAAAATCGGGAGTATATGGCTTGTACAAAATAATAAAAATAGGAAGTGGACATATAATTTCATGCTTGGTACATGATTCAAGATAAGTTAGTAAGTAAATAATAATGAGTAATGATAATAATAAGTTCATTTTTTTTAGTCATCTTGTGTCATCCGTCTGTACCTTGCCTAGTACTATAGGGTATTGTAAGATAAGTGGATTTTAAATAAAAGATTGGTACATGAAGTCAGTATAAATAGCAATAAGAAATAAACAATGAATGTGTAAAAAGCGGTGAAAAATAAACATACAGTACATGCAAACATGCAAAATAAAATTTGTTAAAACATATGGTATGGCATGATAAAATTAATATGCTATGCACACTGTTTAAATGACCATTACGATAGCACGATTTTAGATCTACCATTATATTATAGTTGTGGAAGAAATCCGCTCCTAGAATCGGTTTGGTGACGTCAGCGATAATGAATTTCCACTTGTTGTTTCTTCTCCCGGCAAGATTTAAGTTTACTATTCTGTTTACTATTAGGTATTGGAGTACCGTTGGCTGCAAAAAGTGGAGTTATTGAGTTATCCGTCGAGATGGTCGATTTTTCCTTCTTTGAGAATCTCGGTAAAACAGAAATTTCAGCGCCTGTGTCTATTAGGTATTTTGTTCCGGTAATAATGTCCGTTACGAAGAGGCGGTATTGTGGATGCGGCAGATACGCCTCGCAAACCTGGCGCAATCCTAGTTTTCCGCATTGTTAAATTTACACGGTGGCTTGCAGTTTCTCGCTTTGTTTCCAAATTTCTGGTGCAGGTAGCAAATATCGGTACTTTTGTTAAGTTCTGAGTTATGTGGATAATTTGCATAATTATTGTGACGGTCACGATGATTGATTTGCTGTTGCTATAGTTATAATTTTGGTAATTATTGTAATTGTGATGATTATTACAATTTCTGCTGTTTGATCGCGATCTCAATCTATTGTGCCAGTTATTACGCTGCGGAGTATATGTTGTCTACTGTTTACTTCCAACCTTGTAATTTTTTCTGTCAGTAGTTGTATCTGCTGTTGCACGAGCACAAGAAGATTTTCAGTAATCGGGTTGTTTTGTTGTTGGTACCCACTATTTGTCGATGTCGATGCAATGTTTACAAGCTCGGTTATTTACTTCCACCATTTTATCTGCAGTTTCCGCCAAAATTAATAGGTCATCCGTTCTCAATGCTGAAATGATCTCATGTATTCTTTGAGGTAGCCGTTGTATCCACAGGGTTTTTATGAATGCGTTGTTTGAAAGTGCTGGTCCAGCTAGTTGCTGCACGTACCTCAGTAGTTGTGTCGGTTTACGATCTCCCAATTGAATGTCGTTGAGGAGCCTTTTTTCTTCGGATTCTTGAAGTCTGCTCAGTAAAGTTTGTTTCAAGTTTTCATATTTGTCTTTGCTCGGTGGATACTGGATGACGTCAGCGACGATTGATATGGTGTCCGGGTCCAAAGCTCCAAGAATATGATTATATTTTGTTGCATCTTGAGTGATCCTTGAAGTGGCGAATTGCGCCTCAGCAGTCATGAACCAAAGTCCGATTTTGTCTTTCCAAACATATGGCTAAACTGCCATGACGAAAATTTGGTTATTAGTCTCTTCTGTTGATGTTGAAAATCCCTTATCAGCGTTGCTCATTGAATCGAGTCTTTCTGACTGCATTGTAGCTGGCTCTTACTTATCTTACAATATTGTATGAATGGATGAAGTTACTATATTCATTTTTAAAATTTATTTTAAAATGAGATTGAAAATTTATTAAAAAAGTAGGTTGAAATTTTTATTCAAAAATGAAAATTTTATAAGTTACTCGATGTTATTACTAAGCATGCTATTGCATAAAATCGGTTTTGAAATAATTTAAATTTAATAGAAAACGATGGTCAAATATATTATTCGCGATGTTACATAAAAGTAAAATTAAAAACGTTCACATATAAGTTCCTATTAATCGGCTATCGATGACAACTATTGCAAGCGAAATTATTATATTTATTTGTTATTAATGTACAATGAATAAAATTCCTAAATTTCTGATTTATCAAACTGTAATTCTGTATAATTTGTATGTAAAATTCGTAAGCCATTATAAATATCAAAATAATGATCCATAGCTAAAAGCTGATTAGAAAATTCGGAATAATTATTTATATTTAGACACCTCAAGCGTTCTTTAACTCTAGCATCAAAATTTCTACACGTCTGTGCTACATAAAAATAATCACAATCATTAAATATCAATTAAAATTACCCGATTTTTTCAAAAATCATCCTTAATCTTATTATTTAATATACTAATAATAATAATAATATACGTATTTTTAAATTTTATTATTAGTGTAAAATGCTTTTTAATATTCGGGATTTTTTAAACTATTGAATTAGAAATTTGATTATTTATCTCCAATGTTTTTCAGTATCAAATATTGAGGGGCAAATAAAAGATTTAAAAAACTCATTCTTTTACTTTTTATTATACCATTATTAAATGGATTGCGTTTAATAATGAATAATTATGAAAAATAATAATTACTCCGAAAATGCTAATCATCTTTTTGTATTGATCATTTTGATATTAATAAGGGCTTACAAATTTTACTTACAAATTTTACATACAAATTATTTCAGTTTGATAAATTAGAAATTTTGGAAATAAGAAGAAGTGTTAATAGTAAATTGAATATTATAAATAACTACCTCCTTTTAACAAATAGTTATCTTTAAAATATGTTTTCATGTGAGTAGGTACATTATTATTATTCATTTCCCATATATAATCTTTCTATATTTTGATTGTCTATACTTCGATTATTGATTTTCAATTTGTTAGTTAGTATACCTACATTGTATCCTAACAAATGGGCCATGGGCTTTGTTTGTTGTGTTTTTTTTTCAATATATATACCTAGTAGTGAAAACACAATAAATTTTTATTAATTATATTAATAATGTCAATTCAAAAGAAATTTGCTCCTTTGAAGAATTATTTTAATTATTTTATGTTTCAAATTATTTTTAAATGTGATTTTAAAAAATTACTTCAATACATAATAATATACATACTCTTTCTTAATAAGGTATCATACAAAGTCGACAATTATAATAAAAAAAGTAAAAAGTAAACAACATTAACGAGGGAAAAAATCGAAATAAAAAGAAAAGGTACTAAAAATAAAAAATTGAATAATAGGTTACTTCAAAATTGAAAACAGAAACCGAAAATATTACATAGAATACGAAACGAATCATAAAAAATGATCAATAAAAACGGATAGTATGTCCAAAGAAAGAAAACGGATCACTAAAAACGAACCACGCAATAAAGCAGAAGATTGTTGATAAAAATAAATAACTGATTAAAAAATGGAAAATAATAACGCAAATAAATAAATATCATATATTACAAGTTCATAAAAAACTGACTAAATATACGATAGAATGATGAAGTATTATACGACGGATAGTAAAACGGGAAATAAAAATACAGATTATATCATATCAATGTCAAAGAAAACGTTAATACTAGTTCATAAAAAAATGGAAGAAAAATACGATAGACTTATGAAGTATTATACAAAACAATGTATGATATTTATATGTTATAGGTAGTATAACATATTAATATCATAGCAAACGATAATGCAATTTCATAAATAAGACGGATTAATAACGGACGAAATATACGGTAGAATGATGATGTATTCTAAATTAAAAACGGAACGTAAATCGTAAAGCTCCGGAAAGCTTGTTAAAACATATTTCTTGCTTGTAAAAAGAGATGTCAGAAAGACTGGCTTAAAGTGCTCCGATATATGCACGAATTTCAGTGGTACCTGTGATCACTCGCAGGTTCCATTACAAGCTAGCGATAAAGAGGAAGAATCGGAGACTATTTTCGAGCAAACGTATGATGAAATTGAGAACGACTCATCGTCGCAATCCTCTGATTGCGATGAAACTGATAATCCCATCGTGGATGATATGGAAGAAATTTACGTCTATGACGTTTCGATCGGTAGGTAAGTGTTGCGATTTCACTGTACTTAAGACAATAAAATCGCAACACCTGGTCCACCAAGGACAGTGAAGCGAAGGAGAATGCGCTAAATTTTGGAATAGTGAATTGAATGTGGATTAGGCCTTCTGAGGATACCACGATAAAAAAACGCGTCGCTTACTCTACCTCAAGGTGGTGTGGAAATTTGTTTTTTGGCTAAAACGCGTGTTGAACTTCACATTGCGGCGCTCATAAGCCTAATCTATTGATTTTACAGGAAAAAGGTTATTACATAAAGTGTAGGAAATTTTCTCTAGGAAAAAATATTTTTATGGTGAAATGAGTCGAAAAGGAGATATTGTTAAAAAACTGCTTTTAGGCGCCATTTTTCCAAAATAGCGGCATGAGCAGCAAAGATACGAGGTGGCAAAGTTGAAATTCGGAAAGAGCACATCGAAATCTATAAAATTAATAATAATGATGTACCTACTTACATGAAAACAAATTTAAAGATAACTGTGTATAAAAAGGAGCTGGTTATTTATCATACTCAATTGACTATTAAAACTTTTCTTTTTCAAAAATTTCTAATTTATCAAACTGTAATTCTGTATGATTTGTTTTTAAAATTTGTAAACCATTATAAATATCAAACAGATGATCCATAGCTAAAAGTTGATTAGAAAATTTTCAGTTTCAGTCTGTCCTTCATTCTTATCCACTTCCATTCTCTGCACGCTGGGAGACTTCTCTTTACTCTCGTGCTGCAGTGTCTCTTCCTCCGTGTCCATCGATGCTTCCTCCTTGCTGGCCTGGAACTTTTCCTGTTCCATTTTAACTCCTTCGTCATCTGCAATTTCTTCGGCAGCAGTACGCTCCGCATTGATCTCGGCCATGGCTTCTAAACGTTTGATACAACTCTGTATGAACTCAATGGCCTTCTTCCGATGAAATCGGACACTCTCCTCACCCTCGGCATCAATTTTGTCTAGCTTTAATAAATTTCTTGTCAGCATTTCATGCAAGTACATATATTCTTTTTCTATCTTGGATTTCCCCGTGTAGTTCTCCACTTGGGTCAACAAGTCCCATACATCTTTCCGAATGAGTTCAATTTTACAAATGGGGACGTTGTTGTTGATGGTTTGCTGAGGATAGGGTCGCGACGGCTCGGGAGAGGCTTGGGGCTGATACGGCACTTGCCGCAGGTGGTCAAGCTCCGGAGCAGGCTGGTGCGCCTGGGGGCCAAAATGGGTCTCCTGTGGCGCAGACATGGATCTCTGGTTCCAGGAAGATTCTGCGTCTGATTTTTCCGACTCTTCGGCGGTCTTTTGATAGAGATCTGCCATATTTCGGTGACTGTACTGAGGTAAATAAACGTTCTTCTTCTTCTCGCCAGGAAATTCTAGCAGAACAGTCTTGGTGGCCTTTTCTGACGATATATGAGTCTGGAACTTGGTTTGCTCGGTGGAGGTCTGCTTCGGAGAGGCATCACTCGACGCACTTGTCATTTCAATCTGTCCTTCATTATTTTCCGCTTCCACTATCTGCACGCTGGAAGACTTCTCTTTACTCTCGTGCCGCAGTGTCTCTTCCTTATTGTCCACCGATGCTTTCTCCCTGCTGGCCTGAGAATCTTCATTTGTGAGTCCAGCCAAGGGTTCCTGTTCCATTTTAACTCCTTCGTCATCTGCAATTTCTTTGGCAGCAGTACGCTCCGCATTGATCTCGGCCATGGCTTCTAAACTTTTGATACAACTCTGTATGAACTCAATGGCCTTCTTCCGATGAAATCGGATACTCTCCTCACCCTCGGCATCAATTTTGTCTAGCTTTATTAAATTTCTTGTCAGCATTTCATGCAAGTACATATATTCTTTTTCTATCTTGGATTTCCCCGTGTAGTTCTCCACTTGGGTCAACAAGTCCCATACATCTTTCCGAATGAGTTCGATTTTACAAATGGGGACATTGTTGTTGAAGGTTTGCTGAGGATAGGGTCGCGGCGGCTCGGGAGAGGCTTGGGGCTGATCCGGCACGTACCGCTGGTGGTCAGGCTCTAAAGCAGGCTGGTGCACGTGGGGGGCAAAACGGCTCTTCTGTGGCGCAGACATGGATCTCTGGTTCCGGGCAGATTCTGCGTCTGACTTTCTCGGTTCTGCGGCGGTCTTCTGACCGAGATTTACGATATTTCGAAGACCGTGCTGAGGTAAATTAACGTTCTTCTCCATCTTGACTGACAGAACAGTCTGTGTGGCCTTTTCTGTAGATGTCTGAGTCTGGAACTTGGGTCGCTCGGTGGGGGCACTGGCAGGTTCAGTCTGAGAGTGAACTCCTCTTCCGGTTCAAAATGCCAATTCCACCGTTTAGGGATATGTTCTCTAAACTCCGGGGGGAGATTGTCGAAGAAAAAGTCTCTAAGTGGTCTCTCTCTACTTCTTGACCCTCGAGCAAACTCTGAAAAGGACAAAAACCTCTAATTAGTATAAAGAATAACTGCAAAATAAGGTAAACAGTGCGGTACATAGGCCATTTTTCTCCCTCATTACATTTGGTGAGATTAATCGGAACATTATGAAATGAGAGTTTTCCCCGAAATTTTAAATAAAATGGTATTTCATGTGCGGGAAAATGATTATTTATGGCCTGCGAGTGCTGAGTGACAGCTAGTCACAAAACGGGAGATGGGAGACCAATAAGTCGTATTGTTGTAAACATATGCATCGGTTAAAGTGATTAATGATGACTGTCCTATCTGCACATTCTTGGCTATTGTAAGGTGAAGCCACATAAGCAGTTTCTTGTGCCCATAGATCGAGAAATTTGTCACACTTCATGGTTTCATTTACTTTTATTACTAGGAACAAATGTATCGGACTACTAGTTGATTTGTGAAGCAGGGTTGGATAGCCTGTGAGATTTGTGTCAACTAATGGTGTGATGCTGATGGAAGTGAACAGTAACCTGAATCACATCATTATCGATAGTGTAGTTGTGCTTTTATTTTGAATTGTGTGAATATGTTGTACCGAATCGAGTGTGTAAATCAGAGTAATGGGATTTTCGACACTGTTTGCTAGATAATTGCACCACTCTAATGTAAATTCCACATTGGAGCATGTTGGCAGGCTGACAAATTGGTAATACTTCTTCTACCAGAAGTGTTTATCCTAGTATAAAAAAATAGCAAACATATTGAAGACAGATGTAGTCTTTTAACTCGTAGCGTCTGCTTGTCTGCCGAAAATACTTTGGATCGATTTCTAACCCTTTTCCCGTGATTCAATCCAAAAATGATCTAACAAATTTTCGTTTAAAATTTTTTAATTATAGAATAATTTTGGATTTTTCGAAATTTTCGCGGTTATTTCAAATTGGAAACCATACAAATCAGAAAGAACCCTGATGCGTGGAGAAGGCGCAAAACCTGTTTCAACTAGTCTGACTCGAGCCATGGGTCCGATCAGACGGTTACACCGACGCCATGCCCCCCTATACCAATTATTACGTTTTCAATATTCTATAAGGTTTAAGGATAATAATATACATGGAATAGGTTTTCCACATGAACTTAAAGCAAGAGGAATATTTTGTTAGAATATCAAATTGGAAACAGTACAAATGAGAAAGGGAGTATAATAATTTATTTTTTTATGGGTTAGTTTTTTGTTGTTCCATAGACAATTGTATAAAATATATGGGCATGATACGAAGCTATGCTATCTCTATGCTGTGTGGCAGTACAGCTCATGAAGGTTGCTGTGCACTTAATACAATCAACTACATATATCATTCTGACAAAATGGATAAAAAAAGTAAATGCATTGAATTAAAATATTATGTATTTTTACGTGTATGTTCTGAGAACACAATTACTGCATTTTCTCCACAGGGGTTAATTGCGAAGAATTATTTATAGAAGTCCCAGAGACGAAGTTATTTATAAAAGAAGTCTTTATAGGGTGGCCCAGGGCTCATGACCTGTTTGAGCTGGCTTAAGTGACAAGTTTACACAATGCAACGTTTCCTAATTCCACTGTAAGAACATCCACACGCTATCAATGTTTTGAATGTTGCACATATCTTCTAAATCAGTTTCTTTCATATATTAGAATTGACTTTTCTAAAGACATTTTTAGTCCTTCCCGTGACATAGGATACATAGATATCGCCAGCTGGTAATGAGACCTCAATATTTTACTTTTTAAAAGGGGAATATTAAGCAATATTATTTTTAATATATGCAGGGTGTAACAGAGCTAGTCCACAATACTATACAAATGGATTCCTGCCTTGATTATGAGTCGAAAATATTCAAGCAACCATGACCTAAAATCAATTGTTAAGGAGAAATGATTTTTGACTTATTTTTTGCAAGACTATCATTACAGTAACTTATATCGAACGTGAAAAATTCATTAATTTAAATACAAGTCCAATAAAATGATACAAACTTTCCAATTCCAATTGGAAATCAGTCAATTGGAATTTTTAGGGGTTTTATTATTTTATTTATCTTTTATTGGAACTAATTTTTTTTTAATCGATATAAGTTACAGTAATGATACTTTGTTAGTTTGATAGTTTTGAAATAAAATACAAACAATTGCATAACTCCATAACTATTGATATTGGTCACGGTTGCTTGAATATTTTCGTCTCATAATCAAGGCAGGAATCTATCTGTAATGTATTGTGGACTAGCTCTGTAACACCCCATGTATAGTTTTCTTCCAAATTATTTAATACATACACTAGAATACGCCTGAAAATCACTTTCAGTTTTTAATTCCTTTCATAGACCAGTATATATTTAACAATATTTAACTTAATTTTGTCCACAGAGAGATAATAACTAATAGGCCACTCTATAAAAACTTTAGTACACGTTACCCATATACATAGCTTCGTCTCTGTGCGACATCTATAAGTCATCTCAATTAAAATAAATGTATTTAAGAATTTTAAATTTGAGTATCTTGACCCTAGACCATATAAATTGGTATTCACACCGCCTCCGTGACTTGAATGATTAATTTAAAAGTATTTTGTGTTCGATATCTAATAAGCCTAATTGTATTTTTTTAATAGGTAAATTGAAAACAGCCCCAAAATACTCACTTATTCGTGTTCGATTTAGAGTGCGTAAAAAAAATGATTAATACTTATCCGCGCCATCTGTATGAAACCTCGCAAATAAAAAATATATGAAGGGAATAGGCATGAAGGAAGTGATTTTAGAAAATAAAATATTTTGAAAGGATTCTAAAAATGATCCAGTTTGGATTAATAAAATTTTCAATAAAATAAAAGTATAAAATTCTGCAATCGGCCATTTTAACTGAAACACCGACCAGAGCGAATGACATCACGCCTAAGTCACCATCTTGTCTCTTGACACAATGCAACGTTTACTTAGGCTTGACGTCACGTAGACGCTGTGACAGCTGCGGGCGTTTTCGCGCGAAATTAAAAATAGATAGATGAAAATGCAATTATTTGCGTAAAACTTAGTATATTACTGAAATAATGTTATTTTAGGTAAAAGTAGACGTATAGTTAAAGGTTGTTTCAAAATTATTAATTATTATTTATATTTCTAATTTAATCGAATTGCTGTTATTGCTTAATTTTTCCTTTAATTCTACATTTATATTGTTGCTGATAATGTTTCTGTTTTTGGCTTTAGAGCCATATACAGGGTTATTTGGAAAAAAATAATAACCTCACGGGACTAAATTCCTGCCTTGATTATGATTTGAAAATGTTCAAGCTATTATGACCCAATATCAATAGTTATGGAGATATGCGAAATCAAAGTTTGCATTTTTTTCAATATTTCTGACTTTTTTTGCAAAACATTAGACTATCACTATACAATAACTTATATCTAAAATGAAAAATTCATTCTCTTTAATACAAGACAAATAAAATGATAAAAACCTTCGAATTCCGATTGAAATTTTGTTCAGGGTTTTTATTATTTTATTTAACTTTTATTGAATCGAATGAATTTTTCATAATCGATGTAAGTTTACTGTAATGATACTTAACGTTTTGTAAAAAATAAGTCAGAAATATTGAAAAAATAAATTCATGTCGCATATCTCCATAACTATTAATATTCGGTCATGGTTGCTTGAACATATTCGACTAATAAATCAACTCTCCTAATTTCGAATGTACGTCCGTCCGTCCTTTCGTACGTAATTTGCTGGAGTTACAACACCAACACTGATGATGACTAGCCACTAATGAGGCGTCGGTGTCTAAGTGTGGCACGTAAACCATCGCGCGGCTCAGGCAACACTCAAGGGACATTTTTTTATTATTATTATATTTAGTTTTAGGTTTAAGCGAATAAAGTCAATAAAAAAACAAACGGATTTCTCTTCATTAATTTTCAGCTTCAATATCCTGTAATTATTATGTTCCGTGATTTTTCACCTGTGTATGTAGGGCTAGTCTTTCCTTAAACAGACATGATAGAAATTTTAGTCACTAACTAACTAACTAACCATCACGCCGTTTCGCCGCAGGGGTAGGCAGAGAGGGTTAAACGCCACACTCTTCTATCCTGGCACACCACTTTTCCTTCGGCCACATTCATACATCTTCTCATACAAGTTCTACTGTTGTTGCGGCTTTTAACGGGGTCATCCTCAAACACTTGTTGTGTCTGGTCGTGCTAGGTCTTTCGCGGACGCTCTCTATTTCTGTTGCCTTCAACACTCGTCGGTTGACACTAGGACTCCATTATGAACCGCTAGTCTTGCTTCCTTTGACAGATTCTTATTGGCCATAATTCCATTTAGAGCACCATTAACTTTGTTTCCCGCAGTCACTCTCCTTTCGATATCATTCTCAGCCTTGCCGTCTCTACTAAACGTACTTCCCAAATACACAAACTCGTTCACTTGTTCTTAGCATTCGTTGTTTACAATTACATCACACTTAGTCACTCTTTCGTCTCTCTCGAATACCATCACTTTCGATTTGCTGATATTCATCATAAGATCACTCTGCAAGCATGCATCGGACATCCTGGATACCAGGGACTGCAGATCAGCTTCACTGTTAGCCACTAATACTGCGTCGTCTGCGTATAGTAAGTAGGCAGGATATGGTGAGTCCATCCATTTTCGCTCCAACTTCGAGTTCCTTCAGTTCTTTCATACAATTATCCTTATACAGGTTGAAAAGCCATAGTGACATTACGCATCCCTGTTTGACACCTTTTGTAATATCAAACCATGATGTGAATGCCGCATTAATTGTCACGCAAGCACTACTACCTTCGTACAGGGATGCAATTGCCTGTATGAGTTTACTCTTCACCCCATATTCAGACAAAACCTTCCATAACTTTCGTCTTATCACTCTGTCATACACTTTTTGGAGATCCACAAAGGCACAAGAAAGTTTTTGGTTCTTTGCCAAAAACTTTTCCGACATCTGGCGCAGTGAAAAAATCTGGTCCATGCATCCTCTTCCACTCATGAAAGTGGGATGTACATCATGTACATCCCACACTTTTTCTTTCGTTGTCAACCTCACTCTTCACCTTCTGCAGAATTAAAAATCCAATTGTCAGATTGATAACATCCATCTTAATAAATTTTATGAGGTCAATGATTTATGAATCACAATAGATTCAAAATTAAACAATTATAAGTCACATTAACAATATCTCCAACAAAGTAATGAAAATAATTGGATTTATAATACGCAATTCCCAAAACTTTAAAAATCTTTCCACTTTCATAAATCTATATAAATTCCTAGTAAGAAGTCAGTTAGAATACTGCAGCCCTCTATGGTCACCATATTACACAAGCCACATTCACACAATAGAAAAAGTACAATACAATTTTTTTTAAATATTTAAACAACAGGTTACGTATCCCAATAGAGCAAATTAACTACAACTATCTTCTATAAACGTCAAGGCTAACGAAACTCTGTGATAGACGTATAAAAGCTGACTTAATTTTTCTATTCAAAATAATTCATATTAACAGATTGGATGCACCTGACCTCCTATCGCTTATTACAATCAACGTGCCACAAAGGCATACCCGTTCCCAAAATACTTATTTTTGCAACAAAACAAATAAATACTTCTTAGAGAAATAAGGCAGTTAAATTTCTAACTCTGTTGCTACATAATTTTATAAATTGTAATTATTTCACGTTTGTTAACTTTTTCATACTATTGAATATATATTGCTTCTTCTTAATACTTTTCATATTGTATGTTTACTCTGTAATTATTATTATTTTTTTATCTCTGTTATTTTATGCTTACTTTTGACATTATTATGTTATTTTATATTAATTCTGTATTTTACATATTTTATCTTATACTTACTTTTACTTACTCTCTCAGTTTATATTATAAGGTTGATGCAGACACACGCAGTTGTGAGAAGGGAGATGGTTCCACGCTTTTGGTGGTTTGCAAATCGTAAATATGCATTTTTGATAATGATAAGAGATGCCTTCCTAAAAATCTCATCGGCGCTAAGTGTTCTGGTTTTCGTTCGAAATTCGCATTAATTATAGAGAAGGTGACAGGTACATGGAGGATATTTCGGCCCTTAGTCCGCTCTCACGCGCCTGGACACATATGGCGTGCACATTAGGGTGGGCCACCGTTGTATGAAGAAATTTTTTTTTTATTATTTCTATTAGGCATATTAAGAAAAGGGTGCTAAATGATGTTTTTAGCTTACTTATAAAATTTCATTACAATGGGATATCATCTTCTGCCTCTGGATTGACTTTAAAGAACACATATTTTGGAAATAAATCTTATTTTTAACGAGTCTTTACAACAAGATTTAAAAAGTTTAAAAATGCATAAAAAGTTAAATAATAAAACGAAATATACTTGTACGAGTTAAATTTATTTATTATAAGTAAATGTTTACAAAAATGGTATTAATATTATTATTTTTTATAATGTTTGAAACAGCCGAAAAATCCTTCATATTATCGAATCTCGGCATGGCTTTCCGAGATAATATTTGGTTTTTTATGAAGCCTTCTCTCTCAGATTTATTGCACAATGTGGCTGAAGCTTCTGTCACAGCCTTGACTGTCCTTTCAACGGCTTTCTTGCGGAGTTCTCTTTCTGCTTTTTGAACGACAAACAGTTGGATGTTTTCGTCAGGTATGGATTTCAATATTGATGGATCGGATATATTCTCCTGCCAGTCAATGAGATATGTGTAAAACAATGCATCCAATTTTATAGTAGGTAGTTGAAACAAGTCAGTCAGCATTGCGATTGATAAATTTTCAGGGTGTGCGAAGTAACTGTTTCATTGAATTACAGATTCTATTATGGCTTTCGGTTCTGTGGACAAATATCCTGTTGCAGTGATGAGTTTGAACAGGTGCCGTGCTCGATCTTTATCACTTTATAGGAATCACTTTATAGGAAGGGTGAATTTTTATATCAAACCATGTTGGGGAGTAAGCCTTGACGACATACGTAGCAAGAATTACCAATATTTTAGAAAGAGATTCCATTAAAACATACAAACGCAGCATTTGATTAGGATGAGTTAGCTGTCGGGCGTGAGACATTTTGGCGATTCGTTAACTAAATCCTTAGGAAACATGCCTGTTGAAATCACTAAGACTATTCAGAATAAATATAAGGTATAATATTTATTTATATATGTTTGGTCAGTGCTAATACCTTGAACAGAAAACTCGGGTAACTCTGTTGAAATACGTTGAAATCGAACAATGGGCCTTTTTTCACGTACTTCTAGATCTTTACCAATTCTCCCTGAAAATGTTTTGGGTCCCGATGTGCCACCATCAATATGTAGAAATAAGTGCCGAAACGGTACTTCATTCATATGAAGTAAGCAGATAATCCACTGCAACGGTTTACCTAATCTGTTTTCAAGCAGATGTATGACACCTCCATATTTACCAACGTTCACATTAGTTTCATCATATGCAACAGCCACCAAAGACTTCATAGATATTTCTGATTTCAAAAAAAAATCGGTGATTGCTTGGCCTATACATTTCAATGTGCCAGAAATTGGAGCAAATGCAAATGAATTCGTAAATATTCTTACACTTACAATACGAAATGTCAAAGTATATTTAACTGTCAAAGAATATTTCAAAGAAATGTCAAAGAATATTTAACTGGTATGGCGAAATTCTTCTAATTTTTTTCTTTGGTATTTGAAGGTGGTTTTTCAAAGATTGTTAAATTTCAGATGATACCTTTTGAGTAGCTTGTTGGTCTTGTGGTTAGGACACTCGCCTCGTGATCCAAAGGTCGCGGGTTCGAATCTCAGCCCAGACTAGCAAGTTAGTCCTATTTTCATAGCACAAGCGTTTAGCTTAGTTTGAAAATAGTAAGAATATTGATGTGACACGTATTCCGTGTTCGCATCACTATTTTTTTTTAAAAAAAAAAAGGTCGTTTTTTTTGGATAGTAGTAATAGAAGCTCTTGACTATATTTCTTCAATTTTTGCAACGACAATATTCTCTATTTCCTAAGTAAGTGGGTTCATTATTAGTTTCATTATCACGGCCAATTCCACTCAGAACTTTATAACATCTTCGTAGGTTGGTAATATATTACTTTTAATATCACTTGAATCACCAAACAACGGATATTTAACTGCTATATAATATATAACTACTTTTGACGTATACGAACCATACTAGAAATAAGGAAATCGAGCCCGACACAACCTCGAGTAATTGCGGCCAGAGCTATACTGACACTGACTAAATAAGTGAACAGGGCGCACGTACGCCCTAGGTGTTCCTCGACTCTCCCACACTGAACCCACTAACCCCTCATACTCGCAATCATGATATACATTGTCTATGCTTGAAGAAAGTTACGTTTATTGGTTTGGAATCCTAATGAGAAAATATCTCGAAAAAAAAGAAAAATCGTCATCAATCCGGAGGCAGATAGACTTATCAGAATGTAATGATATTTTACATATGTTAATTTGAGACCATTTGGCACCTTTTTATCGATGTGCCCCTTAAGAAATCACAAAAAAAAATTTTTGGCCCACCCTAGTGCACATGTGGAACGCGCCGAATATATTGTAACAGGATAATGGTTCTTTTTTTCGTCATCACTTGTAATTGTAATTATTTCATATGTAAGATTAGCATCACGTACTTAGTACTTATCTAGAATTAATGGGATCCCAGTTAAGTAGGTAACTGTAATTAATTAATGATAATTAATTGATAAGGAAAACTAGGTGAGTTATTTTTGTATAATTGTGTTCTCTTAGAAATATCTTGTTTGTACCTATTGTATACTTGGTATGGATAATTTTGTTTGTTATGCTGTAATTATGTCCTAGTAGCATTAATAATAGATTTTTTTATAGTAGTCATGTTCGTTTCGATGGCGTAGGTATGTAGTATCAGTATACATCACTTTTGTGTCGCTAGATTAGGTAACATTGATGTTAATTATTTGTGTTTATAGTTAAATACTGTAGGCGTGTGTCGCATTGAATTTTAATACCTACCTAATAATATTTGTCTAAGAATAAGTGATTATACAGGGGTACAAGGGGGATGGTCTGCGGATGGGGAGGTCCAGTACACTCGGGTGAAAATGTGAGACGTGGGCCAATAAAAAGACTTTGAGTAAGGCCTATCGTCATCATAGGTTCGAAATATAGGTCGGCAGCTAATGATATGTGAAGTGTGCGAAGCGTTGAACACACCCGCCGGGGTCGGGGGTTAAGGGCTACGAGAGCCGAGAAGTGAAAACAGTGCTTGACGGACCGCGACAGAGCTCGGAGTGAGAGGTCCCAACGAACCGTGTTACGTGCGATGTGAAAAACAATTCGGAATCGTGAGAGGTTGCCGTACGAGTGGTGGTCTAGAGAGACCGAAATCGGACAGAGTGAAAAATGGTCGTGACAGAACATTGATTGTTGGACAGTTCGGGAACGCCGGAAGTTATCGGCGGAAGGAAGTACGCGCGGCAAGCGGAGATGATGAACCAAGCGCGACGGCCAGTGCGTTGGGCGTTCGTGAAGCACCAGATGTGCAGCGGTCAGACGGTGGAGGAAGCGACGTACTAGTGAAGCATGGTCGAACCAGGAAGCCCGCCGTCAGGGAAAAATGCAGCAGATGACGACGAGGAGGAAGACAAACCAGCAGGGACGACTCGCTTTACTAACGGCCAGTCGTTCAGGAGAAGGGAGAAGACAGGCTGAAGGGAACGGCCGCCCAATTGACGGCCGGTCGGTCGCAAGAAGACGAGGCTGACCAGGAACGAGTCGTCAAGTGCGTGAACGGGGCTGTGACGGGGCCCCCGTACCAAGAAGGGCTAGGCATTAATTAAGGTAGAATTAGTTTTTCCTAGCATGAGGTATTTCTTTTTATGACTGTCTCCGTTTTAGATATCCGCGTCTAACTGTAAGATAATAAAAAGACCATTATCCAGTTTTTAGCATTAAATTCACTGTTATAAAAAAAAAGTAACACTTATCATTTCACCTGCCCACCTTCCTACGACTGACCAACAGTGATACGAAGAAGGATCTAAAAAAAAGAGAGATCGTATCAAGGTAATTAGTACAACACCTAATTACTGTAATAGGTTTTGTTACCGTTGAAATAAATAAACTTACGGCTTCAAAGGAAATAAATGAGTTTTGTGTTCTATTCGACGAAATCAATTACCATATTGACAATATTTCCAGTAAAGCTATAAAAATTCTCGAATTTATTTTCTATAAACTTCAATGATATCGCCTCAATATAATTCTTGTATTGTGCACTAGTAAGAAGAAAAATTTAAAATAATCTTAAGATATCCATGAAAAAAAAACAACAGAACGTATCCAACATAAATTCTCGCGTAAAATTACCTTTAGATCCAATATATTGAGAAAATTTTTATTTATTTGTGATTTGAAAACCTTATCCAACAGGCGAAAAATATCTGACTTCATTTTTATCTTCAAATTATCAGATAACGTGGCTGATATCTCTGCACCCTAAACCACGGCACATATCACATCGTTTAGTTATCATTAATTACGGCAAACACTCTTTAATATTTTTCTTTAAAAATATTTTGTTAATTTTTAAATGGCGGAATTATGTGCTGTCACACAAAGGTCCTACACCACAACGCGCGCAGCTGGTGGAGATAATCATGTCACCAGGGATTGAGTTAAATGATAAAGTTTCAATTTCAATTCAATTTCAATTTCAATTTCAATTTTTATTTATTACATAATATGTACATTACAAACTTTATGTTTAATGCATACATATTATGAATTTATATATATAAATATACATATACACATATATATACATACATACACATATACATACATATATACACACACATATACATATTGTATATTAAAATAACAATTTATTATTAATCAATTAAAAGTGACCTGTACAATCTGGTCAGAGGTGTAGGAGAATCCTGCTTCGAAAAATCCCCTCAGACACATGGAATATATCATTGATACATTGATACATTGGATATTGATCCAAAGCGATCTTGTTCAGCATAGCTGTAGCTTTTCCAACAGGCATAACCATCGGCAGATTGGTCCTGTATATTGGAATGTGAAACAATCTATGCTGACGATGTCTAAGATAATTATCAGGAACATACAAACCAATGCTCTGCATAATTTCAGTATTGTCGATCATACCGCGCAACAATCGATAAAAATGTGTAATCAAATACACATTCCTTCTAGTCTCTAAACTATTGTAGCCAAGCATACCCTGGAGAAACTCGGTTGGGTAAAGCCAAAGATAATGCCCATACTCTCTCATGTAGAGATATCTCAGAAACTTCTTTTGGACTTTCTCCACCATAAGAGAGTACTTGCTCTCATGTGGCCCCCAGATCATCGAGCCACTCTCGAGTCTACTCCGCACCAAGGAGTTGTAAAGAGTTCTCAGTACGCGGGTATTCTCGAAAACTCTGGCAGTTCGCAGAACAAATCCTAACATTCTCAGAGCATTACCACTGATCGTCCTATGTGATCGTGAAATGTCAGGTTGCTTACAAATCTAACACCTAGATCTTTAACATTCGATGTTCTTGTCAGATTTTGGTCGTTCATTTTGTAGCGAAAAAATAGAGTTTTTTGGGCCCTAGTGAAGGATGTAACCGAACACTTGGAAACATTAAACAAAAGTTTATTTCGACTACCCCATTCACATATATTTAATATATCTGTTTGGAGAAGATGAAAATCGTCCAAAGTTGACACCTTTAAAAAAAGCTTTAAGTCATCCGCAAATAACAGAAAACGCGAGTTTAAAATGACATTTTTTATGTTATTGATAAAAATCGAGAACAACAATGGACCCAGGTTAGATCTTTGCGGGACACCCGAGAAGGTATAGAAGCACTCTGACGCGAATAGACCGTAGGAGACGTATTGGTTCCTATTTTGGAGGTAGCTCGCCATAAATTTTAACATACCATCCGAGAAACCAATCTCATACAACCTTTTCAATAAGACATCATGGTTGACTGTATCAAAGGCTTTGGCGAAGTCATTATATGAACAGTCTACCTGATATCCCGCGTCCAGAGCTTCCGTGACATAATTTGTGATAATTATCAGATTGGTCTCAACCGAGCGGCCTTTCCTGAATCCATGTTGTTCATCATTTATAAACGGCTCTACTCGAGAAGCGACGGTTTTACTTATTATGATTTCAAATACCTTAGCTGGTGCAGAGAGAATAGCTACAGGTCTATAATTTTCTACGGATAACTTAGAACCACTCTTGTGTACGGGAGTAACTTTTGACATCTTCCATGTTTCCGGGAAGACCCCTGTATTTACAGAAAGATTAAACAAAAAACATAGTGGTTTTTTTATCAGTTCCACACAGCCTTTTAAGAAGAATGTTGGAATGAGATCTGGCCCAAGAGAATGGGTATTACTTAGATTTTTAATAGTGTCGGCCACATCCTTTTCATTGATATATTGAACATCAATAGACTGTGCACCGATCGGAGAACATGTTTTAGCAATATTAATATCGAGAAGCGGAGGTTCATTACTATAGACTGTTTTAAAATGACCTGCAAACGCCTCGGCAATATCTGCACCCCGTACCATTTTTTCGCCCCAAGTCATGGAATCAATATTCCCACCATCCGCTTTTTGGGATTTTATATAGGCCCAGAACGTATTAGGGTCTTGTAGAATATTGTTTTCCATCCTGGAAATGAACTCTCGGTGTGCCAATCGAATGCTACGTCTTACAATAGATCTGTAATGTCCAAACATTTCATAATCACTGTGACGGCCAAAAGCTTTCCAGGTTTTATTATAGAAATGTTTAGTTCGTATATCCCTAACAATATCCCTAGAAAACCATTCCAGATATCGCCTTCCGCCGGTAGCTTGAGACTTTCGTGGGAAGCAGGAATCTAGTATACCCTCGACAGTATAATAAAAATATTGTACCGCCTCATTCACATCCGATATGGTATACATCTCGCCCCAGTCGGTAACGTCCATTATTATGGACGTTACCGACTTCGACAGACTGTACTCTCTTGAGTACAGTCTGTCGAAGTCACCTTTATCAAAGTTCCAGCCCCTCCGACGAACCGTACCCTCTCCGGGAACTCTAGTTCGACGGGGGCGATATGAAATCGGATTGTAACACAATTCAAGTGCGGGATGGTAATTATCTTCTTTCGTAAGAGGTGATAATGACCGAGAAATATCAACTGCTCTCCTACAAAATATTAAATCCAGAGTTCTATTTCTGGAGTTCAAAATATTATTATACTGCGAGAGACCTAACATAGAGCATAAAAAAATTAAGTCAGCTTCTACGCTCGAATTGTCACGAGCTGACTGCAGGTTAAAGTCTCCCAATATAATGAGGTTTTTATCCTGAAGTAGTTCTAAACTGGATAACATCTTATCGAAAAACAGTCGATACATATCAGTCTCACTCGCCGGAGGAAAATATAATACACAAACGAACGTAATATCGAGTTCGTATGTCAGTTTTACCCAGAGATCTTCATTGGACGTTTCCAAAATAGAAAAACGCTCGACTTGTAAGTTTTCTCTATTTCTCACTCCCAACAAACATCCCCCACCCTGCCTGTGGCCACCGCGATCTCGTCTTACTATTGTAAAATTACCATCGAAAAATTCGGAGTCGAAAACGCTAGCATTCAACCAGGTCTCGGTTAGTGCTATGATGTCAAGATCACAAGCCGAAACATTGTTGTAAAAATTCACACATTTCGTTTTTATTCCCCGAACATTCTGATAATAAAATATCAATTTTTCGTTTGCTGCATTATCACGAACTAGTCATTTTACTGAAGGAAGGCGCGGTGCATCTCGCGGTTTCGCCTCCCACTCTTTTATAAATGAGTTGCGCGGCCAATTTTCGCTTTGCAAAATCTTATTAGTAGTATTTTTAGGGATACCGATTTTAAATGACGAGTATTCACCCCGTGATTTGATTTTTGTTACCTTAAATGAGGCTGTACTCACCAATGAGGATAAATAAGATGACATGTCGTCGCTCGAAGTGTCCTTATGGAACGGATAGAAATGATAATATTTCAGTTCTTCTTCTTTTCGCTTTCCCAAGGTTCCCCGAACGACGGCACGCCTCTTGTTTTGAACAATTTGAATATATGAACAAGTTGAATATTTTCTTCATAAATTATATAATGTTTAAGGTGTAGCATACTGAAAAAATGTTTTTTTTTTGGAAACAATAATTTTCTTCTTATACAAAAATCATAATAAACAAACAGAATTTGAAAAATTTGAACTAAGTCGGCCTCCTAGGTCTTGAGACATCCCCACCCGTCTAAAAAGGGAGAATCCAGAAAAACGCAAAAGAATATCCTTTAAAAATACATACACCACGCTAGGTTCAAATTGCTATAACTCAGTCAATTTTCGAAATTATTCAATGTGTTACCACTGAAATTATTTTAGAATTTCAAGCTTTAAGATAAAGCGAGCATAAAAAATGTGAAGGTGGTATTACTCTTTTAGAAAAATCTTAAGGCCTACTTAAGCCTAATGAAAATACCTAAAATCAATCCTCTAAGTAAACACATTTACATATATTTCATTTTATAGATCAAATTTTATATATTATACATATCTATATTTTTATAATCAAATTCTTTTTAATCAAAATACCTTAATTTCATGGTTAAAATAAATTACAGAAATAAGAAAATATACCCAAGGACATTTTAAATTTCGTTGTGGAAGTAATTGAAATTTAAATAAAATTTTCCTTTTGTACTTGATGATTATTAAATTTTGGGAAAAATATACATTTACAGCTATACATTACATACATACCATAAATAACAATAAAAAAAACATTTTTATTTTTGGATTCGTATTTCTGTTCACAATATATTAAAATTAACAATTACTTAATTATAAACGATGAGTCCCGATGTATGAGAAAATTAACTTTAAATTTTTATTTGAAAAAAAAACGAAAATATTGTCGTTGCTTATTTTAATACGTTTCTCTAAATAATAATACTAAAATAATATCGAATTGATATAAATACCTATAAAGGTTGTATTAAGGCGCCATAGTACATGAATTCACGTTTTTGCAGTCTGGAGAGTCAATTTAGTGTAAAGATTTTGAATCTTATTGCCAAAATTACAGCTAACCATGCATTCATTCAATTTTATTATAAAAAGTCAATTTATCTTTAAAGCATTTGTTTAAAAAAAGTAAAAAAAAAATACTTTGTCATTATCACAAAAAAATACATAATCCCGAAGCCCTATTTAATCTTTCTAGCAAGAGAGTTGTTTTTGGTACACTTTTTCTCGAAATATTTCCACGTAAAGACTATATATATTTTTAATAAATTGAATAAAAAAAGGTCAAACAGAAAGTTTGGGGGAAAATATATTATTATTTTTGGGTAGGTTGTTAAATACAAGTTTACAAAAAGATAAAAATTCACGTTCCGTCTCCTATATTGTAGCATCCAAAAAACCATTAAAACATTGATTATTTTGAATAAATTTTACATGAGTACTAAGAAAATTTCATTGTCATTAATGTAAAAATATTCAAAATATTATACCTCATGCACAAAAATTTGAATTAATTAAATCGTATAGTCTGTTAAAAGATCATTTTTCTTTCAAACCAGTCGTTGGTTGGACACCAACGCTTACGCTCCCGCTAGTTTATACAAATATATCTTAAAATGCTGCGTAAACTTTGCCTGAATAAAGGGAAGATATCCGTATAAAGAATGCATTTTAGAAATCCCATATCGCGCGAACAAAGTAAATGCAGAAAATAACTTTTAAATTAATTAAAAATACTTGAATTTGAATGTCGCCATTTTTATTTTTTACAACAGGCTTACAACTGTCAAATTTTGTTCGTTTTTGCGGGCTGATTCTAATATTTTTTCCATTATTCTTATCTGTATTCTTGAAACAATATGATATATAGACTTTGTTCTGTATACACACTGAATTTTTGTCCTTTCTATTACCGACGAGCAATATTTTTAATGAAATAAGATACTCCGTCTATTTCTTCACTCAACGGTAATGGTCATTTTTTCAGTGAATAGTGATGTGAAATCTTTTGAATCGGCATTTTTTATGTGATTTTATTTTAACTGAAAAATTTTCAGTAAAACGATATAATATTGTTTTGAGTTTGTTTGTTTTGAAAAATATTTTCAATTAAGAGGTCCTAGTACACGATTTTCGTATTAGCTGTCGGGCGACTAAATTTAACGTATAAACTTATTGTTGTAATAATAATAAATTTCTCCCTTCTATATTGATGGGCACAACACTACGTGTGAGATTCTTCTATATAGTTGTCATTTCCTCTTGTCAATTAATGTGTAGTTAATCTCTAATTAAAAGCCACGTAAAACATTGAAAGTATTCTTTTATTTAATACTATATTTAACAGGTTATGGGCCCAGACCCACGTAATTAATGCAAAATAAGTTTTTTTTTTAAAAAAGTCGAAATTAATAATAGTAAAATCAAAAAGAGTTGTGCGTTTTAACCTATAAGTGATCACGTGGCGTTGAAAATTTTCTTTTGTTATTGGAAGCGATGTCTTTCAACAATACACTAGCTATGATAGAAAAGCTGACTGGGAGAGAAAATTATCCCACCTGGAAATTCACAGTTAAAACGTATCTAGAACATGAAGAGTTGTGGAATTGTGTCGCACCGGCGACAGGTGAAGAAGTTGACATAAAAAGGATATAAAAGCGAAGTCAAAAATAATATTATTAGTAGATCCTGTCAACTATATACATGTCCAAGAAGCCACAACGGCGAAAGAGGTATGGGATAATTTAACTAAGGCTTTCGATGACAACGGACTGACACGCCGAGTTGGGCTGTTGAGAGATCTGATAACTACCACGTTAGATGGATGCCAAAACATTGAAGATTATATAAATAAAATAATGACTACTGCTCATAAATTGAGAAATATAGGATTTATGGTAAATGATGAATGGCTGGGAACCTTACTACTGGCAGGGTTACCAGATCTGTATCAACCAATGATTATGGCATTAGAAAGCTCGGGTTTGGTGATTACGGCTGACTCCGTTAAAACAAAGCTTCTGCAAGATGTTAGAAAGTCAGATACTGCTGCGCTGTATGTTAACAAAAGCAAAGTTAACTCGCAGAAATCCAAACAAGCTTCAGAAAAGACAAACAAACCCAACAAAGGTCCGAGGTGCTATATATGCAACAATTATGGACACATAAGTAAGAATTGCAGGAATAAAAAGAAGGAACATAAATCTAATGACAACTCGGGCTATGTGGCCGTATTTTCTGCCTCATTAACGAATGACAATGGATGGTTTATAGATTCAGGGGCATCAATGCATCTAACAATGCACCGTGACTGGCTTTATGATGAAATACCACCTCCGGTCAACACTATCAAAGTGGCTGATGATAAGAAACTTATTGTGAAAGCATGTGGTAAAGTAAATCTACATGTTATGAATAATGGCAAGTCTGAAACTATAAGAGTTCAGAATGTTCTTTATGTTCCTGGACTAGCCACCAACCTTCTTTCTGTAAGTCAAATCATACAAAATGGCTGTCAAGTTAAATTTGACAAAGATGGTTGCAGGATTTTTAACAAAAATAATCTACAAGTGGCAAATGCAAAGTTAACAAATAATATGTACTGGCTCAATACACAAAGTGTTCCAGCATATATATCTACAACTGCAAGAAATGATGGCTACTTATGGCATCAAAGAATGGCACATTTGAATTTTGAAGATCTAAATAAATTATCTGAAAGTACTGGAGTGAAAATTGAAAACAATGACAAAGGTGTATGTATTTCATGTTTAGAGGGAAAGCAGTCAAGAAATCCATTCCCTTCAGAAGGATCCAGAGCTAAACGTTTGCTGGAGCTCATACACTCTGACGCTGTGGCCCCATGGAAGTCCAGCCACTGGGAGGAGCGCACTATTTCGTCACCTTCATCGATGACTTCTCCAGGAAAGTAACTACTTATATAATAAAGAATAAGTCAGATGTTTTTGATAAATTCAAAGAATTTAAGGCCATGGTAGAAAAACAAATTAATTTATCAATAAAGATTTTACGCACAGACAATGGTAGAGAATATCTAAGTAATGACTTTAAATCTTTACTAACAAAATGTGGAATTATTCATCAAACATCCTCACCTTACACGCCCCAACAAAATGGGCTAGCGGAAAGAATGAATCGAACACTATTAGAACGAGCTCGATGTATGCTATTAAATGCTAAATTACAGAAGAAGTATTGGGCAGAAGCAGTTTCGACAGCAGCCTACATCACCAACCGCTATCCAACCAGAGCACTGGCATTTCTAATTCCTGAAGAAATCTGGTCCGGTGAGAAGCCCAATATTAGTAATTTAAAAATCTTTGGATGTGAAGCAATGGTTCATACACCAAAAGAAAAGGTTAAGAAATGGGATGCAAAAGCGACTAAAATGATATTCATAGGTTACAGTGAACAGACCAAAGGTTACAGACTTTTTGATTCTAAAACTAAGAAAGTGTTAATCAGTAGAGATGTAATATTCTTAGAAAATTCAGTTATGAGAAATTACATTAAATTGCCGTTGTCAGAATCTACCTCAGACAGTCTTATGCACAATAATGAATCTATTAATAGCGAATCAATTCTAGAATCTTCTGATCAAAATATAACTACCGATGAGTCCTTCAACTTTGATGAAGGATCTTTATATGAACCAGAGGAATCAATAGACCTGAAAGATATTTATTCAAATGTTACAACAAGATCAAAGAATGTAATGAATAAAGCAAGTTATACTTATAATACCTACATAAATATGTACAGATGACAGTTCAGATCAGCAGGACGCACCTCAGACATATAGTGAAGCAATATCTGCAGATAATGTGAATGCAGCAAAATGGAAGGAGTCAATCAAAGATGAGTTGTTGGCGCATACAAAAAATAAAACCTGGCAGTTAGTGGATAAACCACCAGGAGTACGGATAATTGACTCTAAATGGGTTTTTAAAATAAAAGACCTGCCATCTGGTCCGCTATATACTGTCAAGCTTAAGAGAATCGTTAGACGTAGTCATATGTGAATTAAACAAGAATTTTGATATTAAAATATGTGAGCCAAAGAACTTTGTAGGCCTTCAAATAGAAAAGTCTAAAGGATGTATATTTATTCATCAAGCAAACTATATTAAGAGATTATTAAGTAAATTTAATATGCAGAATGCCAACTGTAATACTATTCCAGTAGATCCTCATACTACACTAGAAAAGAACTCAGCTGCACCAGATAAGGATATACCCTATAGAGAAGCTGTTGGATCCTTAATGCACCTAGCTATTGTAAGCAGACCTGATATCACATATGGAGTCAGTCTGGTGAGTCGATATTTAAATTGTTATAATCACACACACTGGAATGTTGTGAAGAAAATTATGAAATACCTAAAAGAAACACAAAACTATGGTTTGTGTTACACATCGCACCAAAGCAATCAACTACAAGCTTATAGTGATGCAGATTATGCGAAAGATACATGCACACGACGATCTTTAACTGGATATGTCTGTATAAAAAATGGAGCTGCTGTAACCTGGACAACACAACATCAACAGAGTGTTGCTTTATCAACTACAGAGGCTGAATTTATGGCAGCATGTGCGACTACAAAAGAAGTTATGTGGTTGAAACGGCTATTAATTTCATTTCATCAAGACTCAGTGACTTTACATATAGACAATCAAAGTGCAATTTGTTTGATTAAAAATGTGGACTATCATAAGCGGTGCAAACACATAGATGTTAAATATAACTTTATTAAAGAAAAATATGCAGATAAACAAATTAATTTAAAGTATGTATGTACCCCAGAGCAATATGCTGATATATTCACTAAAGCCTTACCTAGAGATAAATTTCAGTACCTAAGAAGTAAGATAGGAGTGTTTAAACCTAATTGATTATTTTTAATTTTATCAATAAGATATACATTACTTTTGTTAGGTAAGAGTTTGTGATTTGAAACATGTAATTGATTCATTTCAGTATTTTTTAATTAATAAAAATGTATGTACATACAAAAGTAAAACATACCTAGTATGTAACTAAACATAAATAAGCAGATGTTGTGCTCACTATTTTTAAAAGTTAACTTTATATATGTACTTTCAATTGCATCTTATTTTTGTAAGAAGGGTTACAATTTGGTAAGGTGTTGTAATAATAATAAATTTCTCCCTTCTATATTGATGGGCACAACACTACGTGTGAGATTCTTCTATATAGTTGTCATTTCCTCTTGTCAATTAATGTGTAGTTAATCTCTAATTAAAAGCCACGTAAAACGTTGAAAGTATTCTTTTATTTAATACTATATTTAACACTTATTAAATCATTTTGCAAAACCCGATTATTAATTTATCCTCCGGCTGTTAAGGAACCGTTTATATGCTCCATTTTTGTCGTCCGTCGTTATATATTTTTATTTATTGTGGTCAATTGTCGATATTTTTTATGAATCGTTTTACCCCAGTTCATATAATCGGATCTTACGAATCTTTTTTTTTCCTTTTATAACATCTTTTTAATATGTTGTATTATGTTAAATACCCTGTTTTAATTCATTCATCCGTTAATCGTTTTTTTTTATAGTTTTTAAGTAATCGTGAGCCGTGCACTGATTGCGTGCCACACTCTAATTATATAAAGTTGTCATTCCAGCAAGTTACGAATAGACAACCAAATTATTATATTTAGATATTTGAGGTAACATTTCTGTAAGTATGAGTTTTCATAAATTTCAATTAAGTAATAGACAATGATCAGTGTAGATTTATACAACTCAATACTTAATAATACTTGAGCATCATTAATATATAATTTTTCATTATTTTAGTTTTTAAATATTACTTCTACTGCATACATGAGTACACGCATGAATGTTTTTTATAATCGTTTATTATGGTCAGTTGATCTTTTCTAACGATCGTTGTTCTCCAGTTTTCATAATCAGATTTTATGATTTCTTTTGTAACAATTCGTTTGTTATGATATGTTTACATGTTCGTCATTATGTTTTTTTAAATATTCCGTTTTTATGTTCCGTTGTTATTTTTCGTAGTATCCGAATAGTTGTCATTCCGTTTTATGTTCCGTGTGTTATAACAACTTTCTATCTTCTGTTATTATGTTTATTAATTGTTTTACGTTTATATGTTCCGTTTTTGATTATTATTTAAGTAACCTATGTAGAATAGTAAAAAGACATTCGCTTCAATGTAAGTAAAAAAAATGTGGAATCATTTTGCACTATCACCCTTCAGAAATTTGAAAAATAAATAATACTTTTTATAAAGTTAATCTTTGCTATTCTGAAAATAGCAATATTGGGGGATGTCAGATCTTTACCCCAATCTTGACAGGTATGAATAACATTATATTGACACTAATTTCGATGTTTTAAGTTTGGCATGTTTGAAATTAATGAATTCAATCAATCAGAAAGCCCTAAAACGTAAACAATTATTAATGTATTCACAATTACGAATAATTAGCTTTCTAATTGATTGAATATATAATTTTAAACCTGTAAAACATAAAACGTCAAAAAAACGGCGTCACAATGTAATACAATAACTGTCAAGATACAGAAATAGCAATGTTGCTTAGTTCAGAATACGGATGATTATAATTTTATTTGACTTTTATTAATGCGAATTGATTTTAAAAATTCGATATAAGTTACTTTCATAAAAGTCTTACGTTTTGAAAAGATAATTCAGAATTTTTTTATTTCACGGGTGTACAACTGTATAGTAATAAATAACAACTCTTGCGTGACCGCGCAACATCAGTTGAGCGCTGATTGCTTGTAACATTCTAAATATCTAAAGTCCAGTAAGTTACGGACAGACAACGAAATATTTATTTTTAGATATTTGAGGTTACATTCCTGTAAGTATGGGTTTTATTTATTTTCATGAAACTCGATAAAGATCAGTGTACACCCCTAATATAAAACACAAGGTCGCGTTTTCACGAAATGTATCAAGCGATTTGTAAAACTAGCAAACCTTGCGTTCTTATAGAAAAGGTCACGCACATTGTTCTTCGTAATTGGAATGCCGGTTGCTAATGTTAGCGCATTTCTATGATTTGGTTTGCTTGCTTCAGACAATTTAAATGCACGAAAACAAAGAATATTCAAATTTTGAGGTGGATAAATTTCGACACTAGCGCTCGAGAGGCGGCAAGAAAGCGCAACATACGTCGAAATTATAAAACTTGCCCGGTATAGCAGCCTCTTAATATTGAAAGGCTGGAGAGTTTACATAACTTTTTTCTCGAATAAGGGTACTTTCACCGAAATATTTACTCGTGGGAGATTCAAATTAATATCACTCAAACTTTAAAATTCATTTCAAAATAGCTAGAGGGAACAATAAATTATTCTGATTCGAATATTATGCTTATATCTGAATCTAAGAATCTAAAGATATTGGAGTATAGAAAGGTCTACTCACAGCTGAAGGTGACTAGGCGAGGTATCTTCGGAAGCGTCTAGGAATGACGGATTCTTGGCTCTGGAAGCAGGTCAGGCGAAGCTGCAAATACTAATCATAAAAAATGGGTTTAATCGGTGGAATGGGGTGTCGGTTATCTGAGTCCAGCATCGTGTTCAGGGCGAGTACCAACCTTGCTGGTACTTATCAGAAGCGGCCGCAGCGCAGGAGCCCACAAGTGTGAATGATGACCGATCGCTCCTTGTTATCTATTGGCGTTTCTTATCTAAACTGGGCCGGCGCCAGGAGCTGCGGGGCCCTAGTGGAAAAGTTGTGTTTTGTTACAGAAGCCGTCTGTTCTGAGGAAGACATTGTCTCAGACCAGTACAGAGTTGGGGGTGTTTCCGTGCAGCCACTGTAAATGTTGTACTGTAGTGTATCTCGATGTATATGCGTGCGCCTGTGTATGTGTATGTGTGACAGGCTTGCTCGGGAATACATAACAATAGGTTTCTTCTGTGAAGGAGAAACCTATTATTGTGTATGTATATTGTTGTATTCTAGTGGATGAAACGTGTCATTTGACTCTTGTGGTTTATTAGGAATGCCAAACCTACATTCTGCGATGCGATGTTTGCGGTGGAAGGGTTAAAATATTTATTGAATTTTATTAGTTAAATAAATAATACTTTGTTTTAACCGCAATTTTTCTCGTAAAATTTCAAAGTATTTAAGGAGCGATGGTCCCTTCTTCAAGACAAATAATGTACTCAAATTAATTTTGAAGTAAAGGCAGATAAATTATGAGGGGAGGAAGTTACAAATAAAGTAGGTGTAAAGATATTAGCATGAGAACAGGCTCAAAAGAGGACTACTCACAAAATTTGTTTTGATTCAGTTTCAATTTTCAATTCAATTTATTTATATTTTATATAAAATTTACATTACAAACCCAAATTCAATTTGTAAATGCTATAAATAAGATAGAAATATATAAACATAAATAAACAAGAACAAATATTAAACATATTATATATAAAATCATTCACATTAAAGGTGTAGGAGAATCCTGGTTACCTTCTCAGAGACATGGGACAGATCAATGTCCAGAGTAATATTGTTCAGCATAGCAGTAGCTCTTCCAACAGGCATAACCAATGACAGGTTGGACTTGTATATTGGAATGTGAAACAATTTATGCTTAAGGCGGCCATATACGCTCCGGTAGACCGTAGAGGTACATCTGTTCGGTCGACCTCTAGATACGTACCGCAGCGTGTGTGGTGTTCGCGTGTGGAGGTTTCCAGACCTGTACAGGTGACCGCAGAAGAATTGAAATTATATACTTTTTGTCTGTGCGGACGCGGCTGACAAATCTGTGCCTGTGTGGCGCTCTCAGTTTATATTCTCTATTCTATGCTCTCAGTATCTCTCTATTATGTGATGTCGTAGCTGTGACAGGAAAAGGTTATGTTGGGTGCAATGTTTTTTAAATGAAAAGTCTTAAGCGTTGTAAAGAAATCGAAGTTTATAAATTGGAACCGTATCTTTAGCGCGTAAAAAATACCACGATCGACCCAAAATTGCTGCAAAAACTAAAAGAATTGGAGCCTGATGCCAATATGAATATGGTTATAAAATTATTCATATAAATTAATTGTTAATATTTTTTAAAACATATTTTATAATTTTGATTCGTATTTTTCTCTTCAGATTTAACTATAAATAAAGGCTAAACTTTATTTTATGGCCTCACTCGATTTTCTTAAAAACAAGTATCCTGATGTAGTTAAGTGATGGCAAAACTGAAATCAAAATTTGGCGGTCGTTAGTATTAAAATCTAAATAAATGAATATTTTAAACAAAACTATTTTATTAGGTACCTGCAGATAATCTTTTCGCAGAACATTAAACAAAAGGCATCACACGTCTCTGGAATTATTTTACCGAGAGCTTGAGGTGATATGATACTAGAGAATTTAAGGCATTAGTATGATCTCCCTATTGCAAAAAATCTTAAAGGGGTTGTAACCTCTCCCATACAAAGTTTGCATATTCGCCGCCATTTTATAAAAAATCTTAGCCACAAATTAAATGTATATAAATCGATAGAGGACTTTCATACAAACATAAAACTATTCGGTCATAAAATCCTAAAGCGTCATGTTTCTGAGATATTCACATATAAAAAATGTTATTTTGTACCTATGAAGTGTAATACAAATGACACAAAGTATTGTTAAAAAACTAACCCATAAAAACCAAGTTTATATTTTACTCCCTCTCTTTGTAAATTAAGTTTACCATCATGTAATTAAATAATTGATTGACTGAAAATGAAACATGTCTAGACAAATATCGATGTCGAAAATCTCTAAAAATATCTCTTTATTATTTGATTTCTTCCCAAAAAACCGAAGTGTGCTGTCATCTGTGAACCAATTGTCATAAATTTTCGAAATTCGTAGTGAAGTACCTATTATACCTACCGACGGAGTAATTCAAATTTTAAATATTCCGTGACGTTATCAGGCCGCCGCACAGTGGGTCGAAACCGTAATTTGTAATTCCTGTTCAACATTCACAGCTTCAGAGATGATTCCTTCGGGCCAGCTTATTTCATTTTCTAACCAATCACAGTTTTTCCTTATAAACTGGGTTAAATACGACTACTTCGTTCCCATCTAGCTCTTATATTTGAACAATATCTCGTATAAAACTACTATCTACAATTGTAAAAAAATAGTGAAGTTTGCTGTTGGACTATTAAATATTCATTTAGTTAGTTTTTGGTCTACCTGTATTGGTTTTATTGTTGATTTTTATATAGTTTTATTTTTTAATTGGTTTAGCACAGCGGAGAATCTGTCATATGAAATGTCACATGTATTATGTTTATTATTGATTTTTACGAAAATTTTACCCGTTTTTATTAAAATCAGCCGTTTTGTCATCTGAGACAGGTAGGTCGACTTCAATATTTCGCGCATAATAATTATCGACACCTAACTTTTGATAGCGATCGATCACTTGAAATGGCGGCAAACATAATTTCGTTTCTTCAGTACATATCTATGAGATCTTGAGATAATTTGATATTTTAAAATAATAAAGAGTGTTTTGCATTACATGTATATATATTATATAAATAAGAGAGGTGATCGGCACTCCTTTTAAATAATATCTCAATGAATTTTTCGAATATTAAAGATATTTAAAATGATGATAGTAGGTAATTAAGTATTCTACACATTTTTGAAAATATCAATCTTTTCGAAATCAATTCTTCTTCCTTTTCTTCGTAAGGTTTTATGAACTTATAATAATAAGTGAAATTTTTTAAATATATTTAGGTTTTTTTTTCATTGGAATTTAAAACGTGATGTTAATAGACACAAGCGATACATTTAAAGAAAAAAAACTGACCGAATTATTTAAAAGATTTTGTTTCTATTTATTATTATAGATGAAGAGAAAGCGGCAAAAAAGTGTGCGTTTAAATGTGAAATAAACGTGTCAGTAAAAATGTAAAATGTCCCCGCAATTGTAAAATAATTTAACGTGACAATGATAATAAAAACGAACGCCCGAGAGCGGCCGGCCATCTGTGCGGGTGCAAACTTGTCTCGACATGTACCTACCCACCACACGTGCGGACTTCCGGGCGATCCGCGACCCGCGACCCGCGACCGGGTGACCGCTAATTAGGTGTGCATAATTAATTAGTAATATTTATTGATTTGTTTGTTCGCGTTCGTATTCGCCGCGCCGGGTAGGGTGGAGAGCGTCGAGCGGTGAGTTTGATTTTAGAATGTATAATAATAATATTAATACTATAATACTTTTACTTACTATTTCATATTTAGTTTGACTTAAATGAAGTTACGAATATAAAAATCTCCATAACTATTGATATTAGGTCAAGGTTGCTTGAACATTTTAGACTCATAACATAGTCAGGAATCTACCTGCCAAGTTTTTGCTGCTAGCTCTGGTACAGCCTGTACATATATCGTAAAACTACTATCTACAATTTGTAAAAAAATATGTTTGCTGCTGTATTATTACGTTTTCATTTAGTTTTTAGTATAATTATGTTCGTTTTTTGTTGATTATTTGAGTACTTTTACTCACTATTTCATATTTGTACTTTTACTCACTATTTCATATTTGGTTTGACATAAAAGAAATTACGAAAATAAAAAATAATATTATAAATATATACGTTTTTTATTTTTTCGATCCATTTATCTGGTAGAGTAGCAAGTTTATGTACACGCTCATAGCATCAAACGATGGTAGACTAGACAAAGTATGAGAAAAAAAAGGTTTCAAAACGGGGTTAGTCACCACTTAGCAGAAATTTAATTTTATTTGATCCGCTACATACAAAAAATACAAAACTTTTTTGCTCAAACTATAAAGTTTAGGAAAAAGTTTCATAGGACAACTATTGATAAGGTTAATGAGCTCTATCCATCGGCATAAAGAAAAAAGTAAAAAAAGAAAGTTGGTCCCTAAGTCCCTCAAATTACGGTTTCAACCCACTGTGCTTCGGTTCGGGCGGCGGCCGCGCGTTCAAACCATTCGACCGATTTACATGATCTTGACGCTGACTATCCGTTCGCTAGGCCGGTGCCGCCCCCCAAATACGAGCGCCCTAGGCCATCGCCTAGTTTGCCTCTATGAACGGG